>JAPZVO010000129.1:0-84367 GCA_029962745.1 Echinometra lucunter | reverse complement strand
CGCGTGTTGTAGAATTCGCACCCACCGAAAATAGCGCGAAATCCGCGAAAATTAATGTACCGTGAATATTTCTGCTTTTACAGTACATGGAGAAATACTAGCATTCTATTCTAAAATCATGTAGCAGAAAATCCATGAGGGTTATATTCCCTAATATATATATATATATATATATATATATATATATATATATATTGGGCAGGGGGATATATCCCGCCGGGGGCGTGTATTATCCCCCCCCCCCCCCCATAAGTCCCCGTAAAAAAAAAAATGGCATGGCCCCTGTTGATCCCCTAAAAACTAAAAAAAAATGAAAGGAGGAAGAGTTGAGGAAACTTAAAGAAGTAAAAAAACACTTCGCTTGCTCTCATTTTCATAATACTATATTAATGCGAAAGGAAGTGGTTTGCATCTTGTCTCCCTGACTAATGTTATATACTATTGTTCTACTCGCAATTCCAATATATCAACTAATACCGGTTATAAGTCAATTAGTATCCCCGTGAACAGATTATGAAAGGAAATTGGTTTGCATCTTGTCTTTCTTTCTAATGTTATACCAGGGAGGTGGAAGGGCAGAACTCCCTGGTTATACTATTCTTTGATATATTCATAAAATGTTATAGTAAAATAAATCAAATGAGTCCGCCATAACCCAAAATAAGATAATTTTCAGGAGATAATCACCTATGATATGATTATATATCATATATTCCTATAATTTTTCAAAGGAACATGGCGATAAAATGCACGTTACTACTGGTTACTAAAATCATGAGAATTGAATAACAATACACAAGACTCTGTTCCCATTATTTTTTTCCCTCGCTCGCTATGTTCGCTCAAAAAACCTACATGATAATACTTTTGAGTAACAAGCACTCTTGCTCCCGCAGCAACATGTCCGGGTATCAAAATAATACTGTTTTGCAGCTATAGGTGCCCAAGTATCCTCGAATTCTCTGGGTAGAATCTAAATCAATCACCAAAATTATCTATTTCGGCAGTAGTTCGCTTCATTCGCCCATAGAAATAGGATGGTTTAGGATGCCCAGCGTGAATTTGATTAGCCCCATATTCATGATATTTGGCAATTAGGTGTTCATAATTCACACACTAGGGTGTGTGAAGTTGTGCGTGTTTATGTAAAAAGTACGCCCAGTCATAGCCGTGCCATCGAAGGGAGGTGGGACAGGGGAGTTGCCCCCAGATATCCATAAGGGTACATTTTTGTTTTACTGACAATTTTCAAAAAAGGGGAAAAAATGACCAAAAGTGTGCACCAAGTCCTTCAATTTCAAATCTTAAAAACGCAAAAGCGCCCTCTGGAAAAGCTTGGTCGCTTCGCTCCCTTGCTTTCGAACTTCTTCGAAGATTTTACGTATCCTTCCTCACCACCCCCCCCCCCCCCCCGGAAAAAAAAAAAAAAATCTGCGTACGGCCCTGCGACCAGCTAGGGGATCATCTCCCAGGTCTGAGGACGTGTCTACGCCACTGGTTTCAAATATGAAGGAAATCGGAGTAGGGGTGACGATGGGATGGAGTACAAAGAAATAGAAAAGGCGGCATTTGCATTATCAAATATTACCGAATAACAGACTAACAAAAGTATTGTAACTTTGCAAAAGTAACATAACATAGCAGGATACTGAGTCGGTAGAACTTAAAACTTCCTTATCAATAACGACATTGTACATACTGGGCAGCATACTGTACATCTCCAGTGTTTCTCCCAGTATTAACAGAGAAAAGAGGTGAAGGGGATAGCAGGTAGCTAGGATATTCATACAGTTACGCACAATTCGTATAGGAGGTGACTGAACTTCAGTGTCATCAGTAATGAATAATTAACATGCTGTCACACAATAACATACTTTGAGTCATTACAAACGCATTCAATTGGCAGGTAAATAAAGTACAATTTCGCCTAACAAAAAAAAAAGTTTAAACAAAAGAAGGTTTGCTTGACAGGGCAAAGTATTCCATTCTTTGGTCAAAGAGTATCTGATTTTATATTGCAATATTTTATAGATCAATGACAGGAACTAATCTACAAATTTTTCTGGAGCTAGATATTAAGTCTGCGATACCTTTATAGATTAACATTAAAATTTTGCATTTTATACGATTTTGAACAGGGAGCGAATGGAGAGATTTCAGGAAAGGAGTGATACGTGATGACCTTCATGATTTTTTTTTTTTCAGAAGGCGAGCAGCAGTATTCTGAACTCTTTGCGATCGGTCGATTTGGTTGGTTAGTAATTGGAAGAGTACTGAATATCGAGGTAAGAAGTAACAAAAGCAAGTAGTAAGTAGTAACCATGTTGAATATTCAATGGATTCATGAGAATGAAACAAACCTCATAATTCTTGGTAAATCTGATGCTCTCGTTATGTTGCGATATCCCCACTAGCCAGACAAATAGCTGCCGTGAGCATTAAAACCTGTGATTTTTCCTTCACCTATTAGTGATAAAGCTACTTGGGAATGTCTTTTACGAATACAGTTAAATACAACACGATTTGGTCGTACCTTGGGGTCATGCTCATTTGAATTATCCACATCAAAGTAGTGCTTTACTTGATGGCCGTAGGGTGTTTGTTGGACTTGTTTTCTGATTTCTGTCATTTGGCCTTGAACCTGTTAAGGAATTGAAATAAAGAAATAAATATATCTATATATATATATAATGTGTAAGAATATAAATGGAATAAAGCTGACGTAGCTCTCGATCATGTCCTTTTATTGTAATGGCAAGCTTTCGGCCAACATGGCCTTCATCAGGTCTGAACAAATGAGAAACGAACAGGCAAAATAATATACACATAGAAATGATCTCAAAATAATGTCGAAATAATACATAATTGGAATAATGATACATATTACTGAACAATTAAGTATCAAATAATATACCGAAATAATACGGAAATGATACTTAATCAACTTTAGGAATGATGATAGATAACTGAACAAGTAATATCGAAATAATATATAAGTGAAGAAAATATATCGAAATAATACGGACATAATATTTCATCAACTTAGAAATATGGTAATTCAAAAATGATACAATGAATATAATTACCTCGGGTTGAAATTAGACCAAGCTCATCAGATTAGTAGAGGGTGAGGGGTACACTGCGAATAAGACTGTGATAAAGCATTCTCCTTCTCTTGCCATTACGATAAAAGGACATGATCGAGAGCTACGTCAGCTTCATTCCATTTATATTCTTTCACTGTGTACTAAAATGAAGCACTGCACACGATTTGCGAGGGGACATCTCTCTTTATATATATATACATATATATATATATATATATATATATATATATATATATATATATATCAATCATACATGTGGGTCAGTACTACACTCGAAGGATAATTTTTTACCAACGTCTTTAGGTTCAAACATGTTCCAGGTACAAGACCAGTACTTACGGGAGATAAAGGCATTATTAGGTGGCCAATTTAGACCTTAAATGGGCCGATATGAAAAAAAAAAAAAATCGCAAAGTGCATATCTTGTTTTTATTTTGTTTTATCTATCTATGGGGGGGGGGGTTGTTATAATTGTGCCGATCGCCCATCGTGGCAAGCCGTATACAATATGCATCATGCCTGATGAGAAGTGATGTGTCATCGTGGAAAGGAGAGTTTTTTTTTTTATGAATTTATTAAACGCCAATACCTCAGTTTCAATACATATATGTATATTACAAACCTTGGCTAACACTTTTAGTCATACATCCAATAAGGTCGCTTTTATTTACTTGTCAGACATGAATTCCCTATTTAATCACAAAGATTGTCCAAAAATTGTCCTATTTCCAAGATGTCTTCAAGGTGGTTTCAACATATTTCTGGGCCGGTCTTACTAACAAGTGCTAAATAAGTCGACAAAGACATAAGAGATATTCTACAGATTAAACAAATGTGGTATTGAAATTGTTCTTCAGGGCTGTCGGCACTTCTCCATGGATTATGCAAAGGGTTTATAATGCCCTCACGCCGGAATTTCCAGTAACTCCTTGTACAATAACGCCCACTGCGCATGCTGCAAATCATCATCAGAATTTACTAAATTTTCCTGTCGAGACCGGGTGAGAAAAATTAATGATCGTAAACTTTCCTTGTGAGGCTATGGTATTGAGGGTGTATATGTTTTGGCACTTATGCTTAAAACAATAAATTATGTCCGGATGAATTCCTGAATGGTCTCACATTTCCTGAGACACTTCAGGCCTACGCGTTGTACAATATGTCACTAGTAATTATGCCAACATGCTTCTAATCATCATCAAAATAAGCAAATGATATTTGCTAATTTTGATTATTTCTCTAAGGCACATCCTTTGTTCTTCCAAAGAAACTGTACCACTTCCCTTCTAAGCTCGTTAGTGTCTACTAACAGTGTAGTGTTCATTCATCCTCACTATACTAACCCTGTCTCTTACAGCATCGGCATGCGTACCAACCAGTATGATGTTTGGCTCATCACTTCTCGAAGAGTTCTGTGTGTTTTCGATCATCATGCTTTCAGCTTTGACAGCGTGGGCATAGATTGACTTCAACCAAAAGTGAACGTCCTTCATGTTAATCTGGAGAGTGAAATATGGATAGACACACATACGTATGCGCATATACACGATGTACGCTGCAATGGAAATACCCACGTGATAGTCGACTTGAGGTCTAGCCACCTCAAGTCAGTAGACCTCAAGTCAAGTCAAACAATTGACTTGAAGTCCACAATGGTTAGTATTTGGTAACCCAGTCGCTTCCATTAAGGGGGCGGTGAAAGCGACGAGGAACATATGAAAATGCATGGGCGGAGCCAGGGTATACTGAGGGGGGGGGGGGGGGGGGGGAGATGACCCACATGCGACTTTATTCACGTTTTAGATGAAGAAATAGGACTATCATATAGCTGCAAGTCAGATTCTGCCCTATCTTTCCCATACTTTTCCTTCTCATTCTTCTTTCTTTCCTTTTTTTTTTCTTTTTGTTGACAGTTAAATTGAAGTCATGAACAGTCAGTATTTGGTAACCCAGTAGTATCGTTTCCTTTTTGGTATTTAACATTTTAGGGACGGGTGGTTAATTCTATATGTGATATTTAATTATTCATTTATTCTGATATTCATACAGGGCGGTACATTTGATCAGATATGTTGGTCTTTAGTAAGGCCCTGTTTGGTAACACTTCTGTTCAGTAACAATCATGAATAAAAACAGATAACATCAGGAATACAATGTACACACACACACACCCACACACCTCCCATATATATATATATATATATATATATATATGCATTGAAATAAATCATTTAATTTCTTTCAATTTTTATATTTTATAAGGGAGTTGTCGAAATTTTTTACATTTGTCAATATCTTTATGTATGTATGTATATAAATAAATATATATATATATATATATATATATATTCAATTTGTGTAACCCTGAAGAAGACCGTGTTGGCGTCGAAAATTTGGTGCAAGAATAAACATCATCGTTGGACCAAAATGCATTACTTCTGTATTATGTATATATATATATATATATATATATATATATATATACATATATATATATATATATATTTATATATATATACATATATACATAATACATTTAAGGTATTCTATCATAATAATTTGACAAGTACTTCCTTAATAAGAATGTTTCTGCCGTATCAAGCTATTTACAAGCAGTATTTACTTCTGAATAATATCTATTCATTTTGAATGTTATACAAACCGAATTTTCTTTGTTCAGGTTGATCACGAGTATGTAGATAGCCCTCCATGTCAGAAAAAT
This sequence comes from Echinometra lucunter, assembly GCA_029962745.1. NCBI lineage: Eukaryota > Metazoa > Echinodermata > Echinoidea > Camarodonta > Echinometridae > Echinometra > Echinometra lucunter. The sequence continues at coordinate 78,538 of JAPZVO010000129.1, read as the reverse complement.
CTGTCATTTAAAAGTAAATGGTATTAGGTTTCGTTAAAGGTTCTCAAAGCGGGAATAGAAATGCGTAAAATTGAGTAAAAACAAAGTAGAACCAATTTTTACAAATTTTTGCTGACATCTGAACTAAAAAGTTCAATAGAAGAATGTTTTCATTTGGAAGTGATATTCAAATTTTTTTCTACGCAGTAGCTTGAAAAGTTTACAAGTTCATTCGCAGCATTTACTGCGATTGCAAAGTAGCAAATTGTGAAATCATATTGCCTCTAAAAATAGCCAGCTGTCGAACCATCTTGATGATCTTCGGTCATTACACTCCGAAAATAATTTTCTATTGAATTATACTGCAGACAGTGACATTGTGTCATTAACGTCGTTGAAATAAGTGACGAATGCAATTCTCAAATAAGTGTTGCATTCTTTCTGAGCCTTTTATACAGGCTGGGGAGGAAATATGTGTATCATACCCGGAACGCTCATGATTTTTGTATGACTTTTGTGCCCTTTAACAGTTTAAGGTTGCTTGAATTTTCGTCTGAAGCCCGGTATCCAAATCTATTTCCCTCTGCAATTTTCTTTGAATGATTCCTCTCAAGAATAAGAAAGAACAACCTTAACGGATTCTTGGTTTTGCTATCTCTTGCTTATTAGTAACAAAAACAAAGAGATATCCATTTTTTCCCCTCAATAAATCTGTACATGGTCTTGGATCTTAGCGACAACATCGATTGTATACAATCATAGATCACATCGTAAGTGTTCTCTGAAAGAGTGATCTGTGCCTTGTTCAAATAAAAAAAAAGTTGCCTGTAATTTCAAAATGAATGTGGCAAATATAAAAAAAAAACTTATTCCAAACTCCAGTTTAAACGAACTATGGAACTAAGTCCAATCTTAGTTGAGTCTAAATGTCCCTTTTAACCGAGGTTTTAAAATGGAAATTTCGAAAGCCTAGTCTAAATCACTAACAACAAAGCCGGGTTTAACTTGCACATAATTTAGACTGCGCCCAGCGCTAGTCTATGTGTGTTTTGACTTCCTTTCACGTACACAATAACCACTGCTTTCAGAGACGAGAGTGGCCTTAAAGTTTTACTTCTACGATGTCTACTGCACCCTAAATTCCTATGATAAGAGGTTAATGTTAGAGATTGTGATTAGGGAAAGAACCAAATTAGTATAAGAAATTTTGATAAACAAGGTTGATTGATAAATCTATTAGATTAAGATATTTAATTGAATTTTTTATTTGCCCTATGTAAGAAGCAGAAGCCTGAGAATTTTAAAGTGCAGCAAAAATTATACTGATTTCTGTACAGAAGAATATGATTTTCTTACGAATCAACCGAACAACTTAGTTTTACATTTACCCACACTTTGGAAGTTTGACAATTCATGTGCTGATTTGGATGCATTTTATTTTGAAATCAATTAGTCATGGGATGATCAAGGCATTTCTTGATTAAATATATAACAAAATAAAACGAAATAAAAATCTCATCCCCTTTTTATGAGACGTTATCTTTCCTTGGCATTTTTAGTAACAGCAGACCACGTCTCCATGCAACTAAACCCTATGTGAACTTAAACTACTTTAACTCTGTTTTAAAGGAAACCAGCACCCTCCAGTCAAGTAGTTAAAGCTAAGACAGATTTAAACAGAAAAAAAAAAAACGGAATAAGAAAGTGAAACTGTGAAATTTTCTGTTTTTGACACTACCATAGCTATTGGTAACCTCACACTATATTTGTACACAAAATTTCACATATTCTTTACTTTCTTGAAGAAGGCATATTTTCAGTGGCCTTTCCCCCCCCCCCCCCAAAAAAAAAAAATGTGTGTAGAAAAACACTCCTAAATCATATATTTTGAGTTTGGCTTGAGAAAATGCGCAAATCTTAAGCAGCATGAAAATGTTTCAACGTGTGTGTGTAAAACACATATTGAGAGTGTTCCACAAAATGATGTTCATTGCTATTGTAGTGTCAAAAAGTGTCATACAGAAAATTTCATCTAGCAATAACTTTCTTATTTCGCGTCCGATTTCGTTCAGATTTTCGCTGATCTATTTTATTCCGTCTTAGCTTTGATTTAAAAGCTACTTGACTTAAGGTTGCTGAATTCCTTTAACACCTCCGGTCATTCAGAATAAAAGATGGAGTTAAATCCGATTCACATTAGACCTGTGATCCATGGGTGTCGATCCCGGGGGGAGGGGGATGGGGATATCCCAATATTTCGGTCAGGGGGGTGGCCTGTACAATAACGCCCCCCCCCCCCGAATAATTCACCATGAAAAACATAACAAATTTCATAGCTCCTATAATCCTCGAAAAACCCACCAAAAGTAAAGACAAAGACAAAGAGAATAAAGAGCAAAGAAACTTTTTTTTTTTAAAGGAAAGGAAAATGAAAAGGCTTTCAGCGCTTGCTCGCTTCGCTCTCTCGAATTTTAAGTATCACACCCAATGTGGTTATAATACTGTCTTTATGAAAGCAAATCGGTTTGCATCTTGCCTTTCTATCATTGTTCTACTCGCATTTAATATATTTTGTTATCTTAACCGATGCCAGTTAATGTTTTTATCTAGGTTTATTATGAAATGAAACTGGTTTGCATCTTTTCATTCTATCCATTGTTATACATGTACTATTATAATATAACTACAAGCAGTCGAACGGGAAGAAGACCCATGACTGAAGAATTTTCATTAGATAATAGCCTGTGACCGGTAGCCTATTCCTATCATACCAAATATGAGAAAGGAGGATGCTGATAAACATGTCAGAAATATTATATTCTTTTACAGCGAGATGTAAAGCTTTTCTTGAATACAGGGAAATGGTACATCATAAAATTCATCTAATTTATTTGGGTGGAAATTTTACGTTTTTTTTCAGAAAGAAACAGGGTTTTTGTCGGTAGTTCGCTTCGCTCGCTCATAGAAGCAAAATGTTTAAATGGCAAGCGATGCGCCAAAAAGCGTCATTATTTGGCAACTTAAGTGATCAAAACTATTTAGATATATTTGAGGCTATGAAAGAATGTATTTTTTTCCTCACTCGCTGCACTCACTCGAATATGCAATGTAGATATTTTAGAGATCTATATCGGACTTTGATAATATTGAAAATAAACTTCATTCCTAAAAGAATGCGTTTTCCTGCATCTCACCTCCCTCACTTGTAATATTTGCAATACAGCGTGGTTTAGGAAAGTAAACAATTGGACCAGTGAGGTGATGAATTAGTCAAACATCTTATATTGCTAGCTTGAGTCTACTTTGACGACGAATATTATTTCTTTCATAGCTATAAAGTGGAATTTTTGGTTCGGTCGCTTCGCTCGCTCCCCCCCAAAAAAAAACAATAAAAAAAAAAAAAACCGGGATGTGGTTCATACTCTAAGGAGAGGTTCAATTCCCTAAAGTTCTCATTCAAGTAATGAGGATGTACCTCTGCGATATTGTTTGAAAACGATTTTTTTGCGGTTAATTGGAGAAACGGTAGATTAGACTAATAAGGCAGAGGTATGGGCAGCAGAAATAGTACACCCCCTCCCTGTTTAATTAAATTAGTCTATCCTTCATGTTTGTCCACACCATTTCCCCGCTCGGTCGTTTCGCTCTGCGGTCGAGGATATTCGGCATCAGTCATCTCCCCAACCACGAACACAAATCGACACCTATGCTGTGAGCTAAGAGTTGAGTTTAGAATAATGGATGAAGAATTCGGTCAACATTTTAGTGAGCGAAAGAGTGAGGGCGGGGGAAGAGAAGGCAACACGGAAATCAAAATAATACAGGTCTCACTGGATGGGTTATGTGATATACATGTTGGCCACCAAAGTCCCAAAGATGATAAGTCATTTGGTTCTCTTGTTCCAGTTCTTCATTTTCAGCAGCTTCCTGAGCTTTTTGCAGAACCTCCGCTTTTATACTTGGGAGATGTCTCTCTGAAAATGGAAAAAAAGAGGGAAAATAGTCTCAACAGTTTGTAAAGGATACTTTAAATCAAATCTTAAATACGTTCAAATGGAGAGTTTAAGTTTAAAAAACATGCTTCTTCTGTTTTTATCCAAAGTGAGAAAGCAATTCTTCAAAGTATTCAAAGCATCTGCCCATTATAGCACATAAGCCGACATAGAAACCTGTAATACCCATTTCTTTTGTTGTTAATGCCTCATGGCGAACAGAAATTATATCGAATTAGTGACGAAGAGAATGATTGTTACCCTTTCTTATCCACTATAAAGCAGGGCTCCGAAGAGTCGGGGTATTTTGTTTGCTTTCTGTGACCCCCTCTCATGAAGGATAAAGTCTATATCCACCTAATGGAGTTTGAAATACAAACACACACACGCACACACACACACACAAAAAAAAAAAAAACATCCTTTCCCCTTCATCAGACGATGCTGGATGGACCTTCCTGTTTAATCATTTTAATTAATCAGTTTGAAAATACTTCTTCCCCGAAAGAAAGGATAATAAAGTAATATAATGTCGAACTTGTACAGGAAACGTACAAATGGGTCTTAGTTCCTAATCCTTCGGAAAACATACTGAAGGTGATGAAAAAGGGCTTACGTTCATGGGCAAGACGAGAGGTTCGTTCCTGGCGTGGAAAAGATCAAATCAAAAAATGAATTCCGAAAATCATTCTTCATGGATCATAAAATTCCAAATTAAAATAACTCTTCTTAAGGATTTATTACCCCCTGGTACAACAATTAGGCCTACATTAACCTTTCCTTTGCACAGCATTCAAGTATTATTACTGTATTCCAAGATTAGCGGAAAATTTCATGTTTTCTAACTTTCATAACTATTTCAATGTATTCGTTTACCATAGATTTTCCTATGGACATGATGAAGCGAGTTCACCAATGAAATAATGCTTGGATATTTTTTTCATCGGCTTGATAATGTTTTAGTAGTGAATATGTTAAATATGACGGAGAAATACCGTTTGGAGATGATGCAATAGTAGAAGAACTACTGATGCAAGTGATAATGACAGCTATAGCTATAAGCTTAAATTCAATTAGGAAGTGGGTATGTGTACAAATGTTTAGATAAGAAAATCTAAAGGGAGAAATAGATGTTTATGAGAAATTTAGTCAGCTAAAAGCAAGAAGTCTTATTACCTCATAAAATTTGTGTTGAAATGCCGACGCCATCGATCTGGTCGCTCTGACTAATTCGTCTGTTTTTCAGAAACACGGCCAATATTAAGAAAATAAGTCAATCATAACACGTAATGAAATAAAATCAATTTCACAGGATCGTGCTAATGAGTTCCATAGGGGTTAATCAGACATTAATAAGCCATCAGACACCAAATATCAACACTGAACGTAAATCGCTCTCTTGTATGCAACTAAAACATGCAAAAATTTAGGTGTCATTTGTGACGATAACGACACTTTTGAAAAGCTTGTTTCACAGAAATGTCGCTCAACATCACTCGGATTGTACAAAGTTGTACAAAATAGGCAAAATTCGAACTTTTAGATAGATCCACTGAACGACTAATTCATCCTTTTTTATGTGTCATTTCAATGTTTGTATTAGTTTGCTCTTTGGTCTGTCATCTTCCCGAATTCAAAGACTACAACTTTCTTCAGAAACATGAATGAATATCCCCAGTCGCAAGATATCACAATTGGTTGCCCATCCCAGTTTAAAGTACTCTAGTCACTTATCAATGTTTACATCAGTGGGTTCCATTTAACTTATTGACTTGGTAACTCGATATAAACCAGAAAGAATGCCACGCTCCAGTAGCAGGTCTCTCCTTTAGGGACTTTGTGTTCCACAAACCATGACAAAGTCACATGCAGAAAGGTCATTTTCATTCGTAGCCACTATTTTGTGAACAAGTTTGTGAACATTTAAAAATTATTAAAATTAAGTAAATTATTAAAACATATGACACCTTCACCAGTTCATTTAAACACATTTATTGACCTTTGTAAAAAGGGCAAATCATGAATCCAGTGCACCTCTTCTAAAACTTCTTTGTACTATACTTAGTCCGTGGGCCAGAGGGTGCTACCGTGCACCCCCCCCCCCCACGACCCTCCGCCTTGGGTATCATTTTGTTCATTAGTATATCCAGTGTAAGAAAAACGAATGCTTCCAGGACTAAACTCATTTGCATTTTGTTTTTTTAAAGCCATTGTTTAAAACCAATGTAAAAATCAACGTTTTTCAAATTTTGACCCTATTCTTGAGGTATGCCATTTTCAAAAATTTTAAATGGGCTCTGTCTCAACCAAAATAGGCTGAATTTTGTTGAGCTTTCTATCATATAGTCTTCATCTTATTAGCAATCAGAATGCAAAATTTTAACCATTTATATTATCATTCTCATATGCAAATTAGGCCATGAAATTCGCATAAGTATTGGCTAACTTTGTGAGCAGCTGATTTAAAAAATTCTCAAACTAAGATGAAACATGTGTATGAGTACTTGTATTTATACTCAAAAACCCTGAAACCAACCATAATTTGGAAGGAAAAGCTGTAAGTTAGACGCAAACCGCGATTTTATTAGCTTTGGTCTCGAGAGACACTGAAGTAAGAGGACCGTTTGCACGAATTAAAAATACCGTTACTTGCCTTCCGCCGCGTGATACGTCAATACACACAGTGCGGTCCGTTGAGTCATGTGCGCATGCGCACTCCTTACGTTGGGTCTATGCAACCGACCTTCGTATATTTTTCAAACATTGGTTCACATTTCTAATATTTAAAAATACTTCCCGTGGATATTATGCTCTGAAACTTTCACACTGGTATTTTTACACTATAACCCTAATGTTTATCTCATTTTTAAGTAACAAAATGATATATTTTTTTAAAATCATAACAATGTTAGCCAATGCCTTTAATTATTGAATAATGCTTTTTCCTTATTAGTAGAAGGCCAGTACATGTTTTCTTTTCAATAGATATATATATATATATATATATATATATATATATATTTTTTTTTTTTTTTACTGCTGTACCCATTGTTAATATAACATGAACAGCATATAAGTGAACATCAATATTGTGTTATGTATTTATCGATCCATTTTGGATGACTATGTGAGCAGTTGTTATTCCTTTGATAATTAGAAACATAACTATAAGTTAGAAGCTGAAACCAATAATTTTCAAAATCAATTGGCCTGTAATACCACCACAATTTAATACATATTAAATATAACGTAGGTTTGGCCTTCATTTCCAGCCCTTATTCTGAGATGTTCTGATACGAATTCATGAGTAACTTAACCCATGGTATAGTTAGCGGTTTCAATAGGAGATATTACATGTACGTTGTATTAAAAACTCAGTAGAAGTAATCACTTGTATAAAATGGCAATTTATGGTATCTTTCAATCAAGCATATTATCAATCGGAGAAATATTATTAGTCTATACATCCAGCCCTCACTGTAGTCTAGATAACAGCCCATTCACGATAATGTGTTGATACACTTCAAAATAGTCTTACATTGTATACTTACTATATGAAATTTGCATAATGATAATCATCCTTCAAGGTATCCTGCTTATTACACATCCATATTCCATTTATAGCAAACATTACCATTATCATTGCATTTACAATTTTACCGACTGACACTGAATGAAAGAATATTTTAACAGTTAATGGCCTTACCGTATTCATCATTGGGTGGACAGTTGCCCCCCCCCCCCCCCCCCCCCGCTGCGTATAAAATTGTATTTTTATTGTGAAATTTCTCAAAATTCCACCCAAAGTGTGCACCAAATCCTTCATTTCAACTTTAAAACTGCAAAGGGATTTATTTTTTCTTCTGGGCGGAGAAAAGAATCTTTAAAATATTTGAGGGAACAAGCATGCAAAGTATAGTAAAGTGACCGAACAGGGGAAGGGTGTTGGACGGATATATCCCCCCCCCCCTTCCCAAAAGATCATATGTTCCAAGATCCTTGGAAGGAAGGTGATCTCAATAGAAGGAGACGCAAATGTTTTCACTTCAAAGAACGGAAAGGAAACACTACAGAAGAGGTATCAGACTTAGAGTCAGGTCAAGAAGAAACAGAATTGGCGAGTGGTTTTCTACTGCAGTTAGGCTATAGCAAGGAACAATGACGTGACTATGTGCAAGTCAGGAGACCAGACAGCAACATCTTGTAGCACGACACCATATTGTAGCAAGACATTTGTCTATAATAATGCATTTGAAAAACTTCAGAAGGTCGCAAACGGTATGAACTATAATTTGTTTTGGTCTAGAGCACTAAGTTATACAACACCTTTGTAATATTCGTTGCGGATATGTCAGTTCGAGATGTGTTATCCTAAACATTTTGTCAAGTATCAGTGTAAGTAGACCATAATATTATCAATCAATCAATCAATCAGTCAAGTAGGGTAGAACTCCCAAGATTCACGGAGTGCATCCTGAAGGAAGTCCTCCTAGGTCTTCCTCTTGCATATCCAAGAAGAGTTTCCACAGGGCCACTGAGTGTACTATGAGCTCTGCACGTGGTTAGGCATTACCCGAAAGACTCTCCTCTTGGTCACTTTTGAGCTGACTTTTGGAAGGTTTCTGTACAGTTCAGAGTTCCTCATTCTCGTTGCGATCTGGTTGACGCTCAGAGCCGTCCTCAACATTCTTGTGTAGCACCCATTCACCATCTGAGTTAGTCTTTTTGTAATGGTCTAGGTATCTGACCCATACAACAAAACAGACTCCACTGTTCCTGTGAAGAGACATATATCTTTAAGTCCCTACGGAGGCCTGAAATCCTCTACCTATATGTAATTGGCTTCCCACCAGCACTCACGATGCCCTCTGGCTTCAAGATGTTCTCCACCAGATAGCCTTGCTCTCATTTATCCGCACTCCTGCATTCATAGATACCTCCTCAACCTCCCGTGATAACTCATCTGCCTCCATTTACTCTGTTTGTTTGTCACCAGAACTATGTCGTCAGCAAAGTGACATCAGCGAGATTCCCCCTGTTGTTGTTGATAAGGGAGGTCGCGTTTCTTTGGTACGGGGATGATGTAACTAATCCTCCATTGATCTGGGACAACACCATTCTCCCGTGCCAGATTACCGAATTTTGGTGATGATATCACCAAAATCACACCTCTTCATCACCTCCGATACCACTCCACCCACTCCATACGCTTTAGCCTCCTTGATTTTCCGTCTCGATATCCGTATCATTGAATAGATGCCTGATCTCCATGGTGTTCTGGGCCGAGGCAGGGGGTTGTCCTAGTAGGGTCTTAAAATGTTCCAGCCCTTTCCCCTTCCTATCCTATACCTTGGGTCTCACTTGAACTCCCTCTCTTCTTCCCCATGGTTTCCTTGGTGATCATCCAGCTCTTCTTAGTCTTACACATGTCTGCTATTCTCCCAACTCTTTTGATCTTCTCAATCAGCACCTCCTCCCTCTTCTCAGTGTAGCTGCCACAGCACACTCTTTCACTACTCTGAAGGATCAGCATGGAATTCATTCCTGGTAGCTCTAAGGTGTTCTCTGGCTGCACACACTCTGGGATCGTCAGAGTAGTCTCTCTCATCTTCCTCTTCCTTTCCAGCACCAGGGTCTCTCCTGATTCTGCTTCTGCAGTGATGAAAAATCCATACCTACTTGTCGCACACTCACTCCTTGTCTCCTACTTGCAGTCATCATTTCCTCTACACAAAACATTGAAGCTGCACCTCAGCTCCACAGTGTATTTCACTTGTAGCTCCCGATCTTCCTTGAACGCTACCCAATCATAGGCAATTCTTCAGGGCTTAGCTTTGCTCTTTCTTAGGCTCTCCATCGCTCATAACAAGCCGAATGATCACTGCCCAATGGACTGAAGTAATTGTAGGGCTCTTTGTCTTTGTCCAGAACACTTTTCCTCCACTTCTGTGGACCAAAACTTCCTGCTGAAGATCCTATGGGCTTAATGAATCTTCAAGGCAGTGGGCCTGATATCCCTGATAGGCTCAAATACCAGAGCCAAAGTCATCAAACGTGATGGGAAGACAGAGTTCGTTGATATACTTGCTCGAGTACCCTGGGTTGATACATTAGCTCTATACATCTTTGTCATGCGTCTGGCACTCGATAACCACCACCCCTCTGGTTTCACTGTAACTCCGGCTCGGACTTGGGAGCAAAGATCGGGAACACACAGGAGGATGTTATACCACAGCGTGAAGTCTGTATGGAAACCACACCTCTGTAAAAACTGAAAGATATGCCTCTTCACAGCACAGTGGAGTTTGTTTTGTTGTACGGGTCAGAGACCGGGACCCTTACTAAAAGACTTCAGATGAGGGATAGGTGATACACAAGAATGTTGAGGACGGCTCTGAGCGGCAACCAGATTGCAACGAGAATGAGGATCTTTGAGCTGTACGGAAACCTTACAAATGAAATGTCAGCTCAAAAGTGACTCAGAGGAGATTGAAGCTCTCAGGTCTTGCTCAAAGGCATCCATAGCTCAGGGTCCACTCATTGGCCATGTATAAAACTTTCAAAGATATGCAAGAAGAGGAAGACCTAGGAGGACATATCGATTCAGTAAGGATGGGCACTGGTCTCCGGGAGAGGGGAGGCATCACTGAACGCATGAATGACAAAGGAAATAACTTATCCATGGATGTCGTGAGTTCTACGCAACCTGATTGATGGAGTGATGACATTACAGTTTATACGAAACGAATATTAAATATTTCGTGTTTAGGATTACACTTCTCAAATGAACATATCAGCAACGGATGTTACAAAGGCACAGTATATCATACCGCTCTAAAAAAAAAAAGTAAAAAGGGTAGCCCATCCTTTTCTGAAAGTCACCTTCCTTGCAAGCAGCTTTTGAAGCATATCAAATTGTATGTGTATGTGTGTGTGTGTGGGGGGGGGGGGTACATCCGTCCCATCCCCTTCCCCTACTCTGTCGCGTTTGTTTCCCCACATATTTCACACATTCTTATCCCCGCCCCAAGCAAAAAATCCTTTTGCACTTTTAAAGTTGAAATTGAAAGATGTAGCGCACACTTTGGGTGGACTTTTTGGATTTTTCAATAAAAAGCAGGATTCGTACAAAGGAGAGAGGATGTAACTGCTCCCCCCCCCCCCTCCTCCGTGTTTGGTACAGCCATGAACTGTTGGAATATTCTTTCATTCAGTCTCAATCTTTGAAAATTGCTAATGCAGTATGAATACAATTGGATGTATAATGATAAGGATGCATGATAGGTTCATAACATGTTAAGAATACTTTGAAAGTCACTCGAAAAGTGATGGAGGAGACAGAGCTAGATTCAGGAAGGAGACTGACAGCACGTACGCTGAGAAAACGGTGGCCGACAATCCAAGCCGAAGAGTTCCCGGCTCGAAACCCGTATTCATGCGTCAAGCAGATGTACCCAATGCGGAGCGGAACCAGCAGACAGGAGAGGAGATCTATCTTACCCTTTCCAAGTCAACTGCTCCCGAAAGGATCATGGGTATACAAAAGGTGGGTGGATTGTGGCGAATATATCTCAAAGACAGAGAACCCAGACTACCCTTGTTAGCTCAAGGTTTGAGAATGAGAGGTGTAAACGTACCCATTTTTGACACCAACCCCTTTTCTAAGGGAGAAGAGTGAAAATCTCCTTAGACTTACAATTAATTTCTAGATTTCTACAAAGCATTCGACACTCTAGAATGGAATTTCATAAATGAATGTTAAGAAACATATGGATTTAACACAATGTTCAGGCAACGGGTTTCAGTTTTATAGACACAGATTTCAAATTGTGTTCTTTTGAGTAGACATTTCACAGAAACATTTTTTCCTCTAGAGGGATAAGACAAGGCTGTCCATTATCTGCTCTACTTTTTATTTTGGCCATTGAAGTAGTTAGTAATAAGATAAGAAGTGATGGTGGTATAAAAGGAATTTGTGTTGGAGAAAAATCTAAAGAAATAAAGATAAATCAGTTAGGTGACGATATGACGCTATTCATTCAAAATACTTGCTCAGGAAATAAAGCTGTGCAGTATATCACAAATTTTTGAAATTTTTCAGGTATTGTATCAAATAAGGATAAAACACAGGCAATGTGGTTAGGGGAAGAGAAACCTTTAGAGATGATAAGTGGTATTCCATGGGCTGAGAATTATGTTAAAGCTCTTGGCATATTCTTTTCAAGAAATGAATCCTTTAGTTGCGATCTGAATTGGTCAAAAGACAAAATAGATAAAATAGAAACATTACTGAACATTTGCAAACAGCAAAATCTTACATATAAAGGCAAGATAACTATTTTAAAAACATTAATATTATCAAAATTTGTATATACTGCTCAAATTATCTTTTGTCCTAATGATTTGATCAAGAGAATCGATTAGTTGATGATGAGCTTTCTTTGGGGATCTAAAGTTCATAAAGTAAAGAGGGCTAACGTAGTTAATGATCTGTCAAAAGGTGGATTAAATATGTTAGATATAGGCTTACAAATCAACAATTTTAAGCTAAAATGGCTATTCAGATATTTCGATGATACAAAATTAAAAAAAGGAAGTGAATGTTTGATTACTGGTTTGATAAACTAGGTGGAAGCTTCATTATAAGAAATTGTAAGTGTGTTCCAAAACATGTTTTGTCTTTGAAAACAATTCCCAAGTTTTATCGTGAAATATTATATGTCTACTTTACTTTGAAAAAAGAAAACTGCTCAAGGATAAAACAAAGATTATCTCAAGTGCAGAAATTTGCAAAGAGTTGTTATGGTTTAATGATAGCATCAGACACAATGGAAGGATGTTGTTATTCAGGAATTGCATACGGTCAAATATTTTATTCGTAGGTGATTTGGTATCTAAGAATACCTTCCTTACAGTAAACCCCGGCAGTAAACGAACTAAAAGATAAGTTGGTAAATGGTTGGACAATGGTTGTCACACTATGCAGTTTGCATTGCGGCATTGCAACAAAAAAAAAAAAAAAAAAAAAAAAAATGGAGAGAAAATTTGAAAGAAAACAATCTGTTTTTATTTAGAAGATTTAAGAACAACTGTTCGAAGAATGAATCCTGTATGCCATCTGTGACTACATTACTTACTAGTAGTTCTAGTGTGAAACAAATTTATCACGAGATGTTGCAATTAAATACTGAAACATCAATGGCACAATTATTTTGGAGGGAAATGGTCGTAGAAGAGAAAAAACACTCTTGGACATATACGTGGATACTAAAACTTAAAACAAAATCAAGATAATACCATTGCCCATTTTAATTTTAGATTTATGTACAACTTATTGCCAACACTTTCTAATTTAAAGAAATGGAATATGAGAAGTAGTGATATTTGTGATGAATGTGACCAGATAGGACACTTTTACATATGTTTTAGTTTTTGCTCGGAAGTTAAAATGTTTGGGAAATATATAGAAGCATATATAAGAAGGTGCTCAGATCAAAATTTTAATTTGAACATCCAGTACGTTGTTTATGGTTTACAAGAGACAAAGAAAGAAGAAATTAATTTGATAGTGAACTACGCATTATTTTCGATTTTCAAGTGTATCAAGATTGAATTAGCTTCTACGAAAAATATAAGATGTACTGAAATGAAAACGATGTTTACATATGTTTTGAAAAATCGATATGATGTTGAAAGATATAAAAGGAAAGAAAATGTATTTATGAAGCTGACGAAATGTAACATTATGTTGAATAACTTGTGAAATATATGTTTGTATTATGTATTTTATTTTAAGAAAGAAGACCAGATTTGATTTTAAAAAGAATTGAAGTGTGGTATCAACACATTATCATGAACCAGCTGTTATCTAGACTACAGTGAGGGCTGGATGTATAGACTATTAATATTTCTCCGATTGATAATATGCTTGATTGAAAGATACCATAAATTGTCATTTCATACAAGTGATTTCCTCTACTGAGTTTTTGATACAACGTACATGTAATATCTCCTATTCAAACTGCTAACTATACCATGGGTTTAGTTACTCATGAATTCGTATCAGAACATCTCAGAATAAGGGCTGGAAATGAAGGCTAAACCTATGTTATATTCAATATGTATTAAATTGTGGTGGTATTACAGGCCAATTGATTTTGAAAATTATTGGTTTCAGCTTCTAACTAATAGCTATGTTTCTAATTATCAAATGAATAACAACTGCTCACATAGTCTTCCAAAATAGATCGATAAATGCATAACACAATATTCATGTTCAGTTATATGCTATTCATGTTATATTAACAATGGGTACAGCAGTAAAAAAAAAAAAAAAAAAAAAAAAAAAAAATATATATATATATATATGTATATATTTATTCAATCGAAATCATGTAGTGGCTTTCTCCTAACAAGCAAAAAGCATTACTCAATAATTAATGAAGTTTTGGTAATATCTACTGGACATTTCAGGTACGTTACATAGCTGGAACCTAAAAAACAGGCAAAAACCTCGTAAAAAGTACCTTGACCTTAGTTGGAAAAGGGGCGTGAAACATAGCCTAGGGGGACATGAGACCTTGGAAACATTATTTTTCCATAAGTAGAGATAAAGATGAAGAGAATGATGTGATGTTTGGCAGAAAATATTTTATTGGTTGTGCATGAAAAAAAAAAAAATTGAAATCGATTTTTGAAAATATTTGAAACAGGAAATCTCCATATTTAATGATATGCAAATTTCATGGCCTAATTTGCATATGAGAATAACAATATAAATAAACAAAATTCTGCATGCTGATTGTTAAAGAGATGAAGACTATATGATAGAAAGTTCAACAAAATATTATTTTAGTTCAGATAGAGCCCATTTAAAATCTTTAAACATGGCATACCTCAAGAAAAGGGTCAAAATTTGAAAATCATGGATTTTGACATTGATTTGAAGTATGGCTTAAAAACATAATGCAAATGAGTTTATTCCTGGAAATTTTTTTTTTTTTTTTTTACCCCAGAGATACTAACGAACAAAATGATACCCAAAACGGAGGGTCGGGGGGAGGGGGGGGGGGGGGTGCACGGTAGCCCCCTCTGGCCCACGGACTAATTCTGTAAAGTGCATAAACAATGATAGAGACGTGCAATTATGCATGTGTTAAGTGCTATACCAAAATATTTGTTTTAATTTTCAATATTTTCATTATCATTATTATTAGATTTATCATTATCATTATCAGCATTAATCGTTTTTTAGCCGCACAGTTTTAGTGAAAGAAAATCATTAAGGTATAAACGGAGAAGCCAAACTGATGCACGGACACTATGTTTCCTTTTTGACTACTCTATGTTTATTCATTTTTTTTTAAGGAGAGGGTTTATCATGTTTTTTGACAGAATAAGCAATCCCAAGAAATATTTGATTTGTTTTCAGTAATCATAACGAGCACAGTCACGTTGTGTAACTCTGGGAAATACAGTGCGTCCCCCAAAAGTGTCCACAAACATTGAAACGATTTTTGCCATCTTAGCATTTCAAAATATTTTGATGAAATTTTCATATCTGTGGATAGCAGCCCAGCGTCACTTTTATCAAATGCCATCCAAAATCTAAAACTTTTTTTACGCTTGAGTGAACAGACACACCTGCGTAGCCAGGGGTTGCGGCGATGGGGGCGGTCGCCCCTCACCAACCGCCCCCCCCCCCCCCAAAAAAAAGGGAAGAAAAATAAAGAAAAAGCGTGAGCGAGGAAAGAAATAAAGTAAGAGAACGTATGAAAAGTGGGAGGAGACAAGGAACAATGAACATTAATATTGGTATGATCGGGCTAAGGCGCGGCCATGCTACTAACATTGCGATTTATGATAATGTAATGATTATGACTTGTGATAATGTGATTAGTAGTTTTAGTTTCAAATTAACCGTGTTTTGTAATAATATAGTAGTTGTAATAAACATAACCATGCAGCTTGAACTTACAAATGGAAATGATAAATAAACGTCGGAGCTTCCGCGCTTCGCAGGGGAGGGGGGGGGGAACTCCCCCTCCCTGCAGCCTTCCCTTAGGGGGCACCCGTAGTATGTGATTCGCACGCTTCGCGTGCTCACTACTGCCCCTTAAAATGAATTCCTAGCTACGTCACTAAACAGACATACCTTTGTGAAAGGGTGCAAAATCTGAGCTTGACAAGAATTGATATTTGTTCTGGTTAGTATCAGTGAGTTTTAGAATATTACTGTAAACTCTGAAGGCTTAGAATTTTTTTATATTTTGATAATTTTACAACAATTTAAACATAGACATCATTCGATGTGTGCACGTTGTGACATTTCTCATTAAACATTTCAAGCTTTAGAGAGGTTTTGAATACTTGATTTGTTGATTTGAAATATTGATTCTAACAACCTGTAAGTTTTTACCATGAAAGCTGCACATTTTGGATAACAGCTGAAAAGGAGAAGGAAATTAATAATAACAATAATTGGTGCTTATATAGCGCCGGTATCTACCAGGTCCTGAAGCTCGTGGAGCTCAACTTACCCGTACATTTTACTTAACACACTTTCAAGGGGCATTATGAAATACTATCTTTATCTTTATATGATAAAACTTGATTTGCAATATATACACTGCTCTGTCCTTCTCATTTGTGAACGAGCAAAGCGGGCGAGAAAAAAAAGCCAAGTATTTTTGCTGAAAACTATGGTATTTGCAGTATATTTAGAGTTGCCAGTAATGATAAAGGCAACCGCAAATTCATTTTATGGATGATCCATTATCATGTTATTCCCCTTTCTCTGTAGTTTTTTTTTTCAGTGCATTTTTTTTCAGTGCAATTTTTTTTCTTTTAGTGCATCATTTTTTAGATCTCATAACGACTGATAATTCATTTGAGGAAATTTTTCAAATTGAATGGGTAAGCGTAATACCACCAGGAATAGGAGAACAGATAAGACTTTACGGTTACAACATACTCGAAATGCTCTGCGCGAGATATGATAAATGCGAGCATAGCGAACGAGTTTTGGAACGAAAAAGTAGAATTGTTGGAGGCGCTTTGGGGCAGGAAGGGGGCCCTTCCTGTCTCCTGCTTTTCCAGAGACGTATCAGCACAAACTTAGCTGGCTACTTTTTTTCTCAAATCGAATGGTTCAACCCTGGAACAGTGTACCACATAACATTGCGTCTGCACCCTCTGTGGCTACTTGTAAGAAAACACTGAGAAACCTGGCTTCCCATAGGACAAGAGGGTTAATCAACCATGCATACCAAGTACCTTTCGATCATGGCTACAATGTAGGTTTCAATGAAAGCAACTCATATTGGCTTGTTCTGTCATGGCTAGAGGGCTTTGATTTTTACAGAAACTGGTTTGGATCGTGAATCCCGCAGCAAAAGTTTGGTACTAACAAATCAGATAATACCAATGGCGAAAGAAATTTGGTGTGAAAAACAATATCACCCGTACAAAGTCAGTGATCAAGTTTCGAAGCCATTTGAAATCTAAACAGATGTAGAGGTGAAGTATGAGCTCTTAAGATGTAATTGTATTGTGCATTATATACTAAGTGCCAAATCCCAGACGGTCACTGCACATCGTCAGCCGTTTAAAGAGTACGTTGAAGACAGAATCATTAAGACTATACAGTGCGTCCCAAAAAAACTTTACACTTTTGAAATGGCCGCCAAATGAAAAATACAAGATTCTGGAATAAAAAGGTTTATATGTATGGATAGCTCATGGACTCAACTTTCACATGAGACCAAAAAGGCCGAAAATAATTCATGCTTGGGTGAGCACTGCTCACTTTTGTAAAGGGTATGAAAATTAGGTTGCGCAGGAATTGCACCTTTCAATTTGTGAGAGATGAGTCCTTTGGAGGTTACAGAACTGAGGGTAATATGATGAAGTCATGATCAGTTGCAATCAGTTAAGGTTTGCTGAGTGAGTTTTATGGCTTATTAAATCAAAATTTTATGCATGAGTGAACGGGAATTGCATTCATTAATGTAGCATTGTACCTTTCCCTGGTAGACTCAGTGGTGTGTTCATGGGAGTCAGGATTGGGTGATGGTACATGTTGCAGGCCGGAGGTGAGATAGGGTAAGACTTTGTTAGGTAGGTGGGATAAGGGTCAAGAGGACAGTATGCCCCCCTCTCTCTCTCTTTCTTGCTCCCTGTGTGCTAGTGCATATCTTGACATTCTTTGGTCTCCACTCCAAAATATCCAAACCACCTTCCCTTATCCCTTATGAAGAGAGCAAGATTTTGCATTGAAGGAGGAGGTGGACATGTGGACCACTGAACTAGCAAACTTTGATTTTTAGTTTCCATTATCATTTATTTCCCCCTTTTCTCTCATACAAGATGCATGAAACAGTTGTAAAATTGAAATGAATGAAAATCAACTGAAAACAAAGACTGACATGTTCATTTTACCAATCTGTGTTACACTGTACCGTTTTTTCTTGCCCGAAACTCAACTGCTAAAATGACTGGTTGGTTGGATAAATTTTGATTGAGTGACTGACTGAGTTATTGATTAATTATGACTGATTTATTGAATAATTCATTGATTGAATCAGCTGAATGGGGATTGAATGCTTGATTGATTAATTGATTGACTGATACATTGATTAGTTGAAAGATACCTAAATATTGATTGTTTAACTTATGGTATTGATTGACTGACCGATAGAATGCGATTGACTTCAGGTGTTAATGGGTGACACCAGTCCCAGTCCAATTTTGGAAATGCAGGTAGAATTCGGGATAGGGGAATGTGGTCGGGATGTTTTGGAGAGGAGACCAACGGATGTGAATTGTCAAGATATGCACAAGCACACCCAGGAAGAGAGAGAGAGAAAGGGGGGGGGGGAGCATGCATGTCCTCTTAACCCTTATCCTATCTACCCAACAAAGTCCTACCTTACGTCTCACCTCCCCTGCACCATGTACCATCACCCAATCCTGACTCCCATGAACACACCACTGAGTCTACCAGGGAAAGGTACAATGCTACAATAATGAATGCAATTCCTGTTCACTCATGCATAAAATTTGGATTTAATAAACCATAAGTTTCACTCAGCAAACATAAACTGACTGCAACTGATCATAAATTTATCATATCATCCTCAATTTTGTAACCTCCAAATTAGAGGACTTAGGTCGCACAAATTATAAGGCGCAATTCCTGCGCAACCTAATTTTCATACCCTTTACAAAAGTGAGCAGTGCTCACCCAAGCATGAATTATTTTCGGCCTTTTTGGTCTCATATGAAGGTGGAGTCCATGAGCTATCCATACATATAAACCTTTTTTCTTCCAGGATCATGTATTTTCATTTGGCGGCCGTTTCAAAAGTGTAAAGTTTTTTGGGGGACGCACTGTAGAAATATGCAAAATTTTGATTTATTTACAGCTTAAATTCCTACGTTTACGTTGGGCTCTGCCTCTTTATATATGTTAATATTCATCATTTTGTGCGGGGCTCACCAGTTCAGTACCATTATGTTTAATGAAGCTTCTAATGTGTGGGACTTAGTGGGCGCAATCTGCTAGCAGTGCCTTTGCTTAAATTATTGGTGTAATGATAGTTGTAGTGAGTTGCCAATTAAGATTTTGTAAGACCCATGAGGGAGAGAGACATGTTATCCATCATTAAAACCAGGGGCGTAGACAGCGCGGGGGGGGGGGGGGGGGGGGGGGATGAGGGGTATGCATCCCCCCACCTCACAAGGTGGGGGGATGACATGTACAATCATCCCCCAGGTTTTAGGGAAGGATGTTTGCTTACAATTAAACTGAATTAACATGTTTAGAAATGATAGGAACAGCAATAATGATAATAATTATCATTATAACAACAAATAATAACAATAATAATAATAAGTAAGGTATCATTATATTATTATTATTATTATTATTATTATTATTATTATTATTATGCCTATGATAATAATAATAGTTGTCATTATCATCATCATTATCGTTAATGTGACTGAAATGACGATTACTATCATAACTATATCGATCGTTATTCTGATTTATGTAGTTATTTATATTACTTTTGGGTAATTTCAGCGCTCTCACAGTTTTTCTGAAGTGCTGTAACAACAAAATTAAAAACAAAGATAAATAGCGTGATGCAAATATGCAATAATGTGTGTCAATCCATATTCTATATTCGTTTGTCACGGTGCGTATATCTTCTATCTTCGTCTGTGCATCATTGGCGTAAATCCCAGGGGGATGGGGGATATATCCCCACTTTCTTGAGAGGGGCGATGGCGTGTACAAATATCCCCCTTCACTTTTTAAGGAAGAAATGATATTTGAATTAATCGTTAATAAGATTTTCAATAATTTTTCATAAACAACCATCATGTGTTAGAATTTTTATTTGAAAATGTGATTTAAAACCAGAAAAGCGCATATTTTTGGCTCGCTCGCTTCGCTCACTCTTCATATTTTAGAATTTTTGTTTGAAAATGCGATAGAAAACCAGAAGAGTGGTTATTTTTGGCTTGCTCGCTTCGCTCGCCCATCATATTTTAGAATTTTTGTTTGAAAATGCGATAGAAAACCAGAAGAGTGGTTATTTTTGGCTCGCTCGCTTCGCTCGCTCATCATATTATAGAATTTCTATTTGAAAATGCGATTGAAAACCAGAAAAATGGTAATTTTTGGCTCCCTCGCTCGCAAGATAAAAATTAAAATGTGTGTAAGGGGGTCTGTGCAGGTGTGTGCGGGTGCGTGTGTGTGTATCTGTATACGAAATTGATCCTCGATTTCTCGTGAACGGCAAATCACCCCCCCCCCCCAAGGTGTAAGAACCTGTCTACGCCACTGATTAAAACTGAAGATGAACTCCGGGCCAATGATGATGATGGCATCATACGATGGCGACACCACTTGACAGCACCATAGTTTCTTCTCTTGGGTTGGACACCAGACAACATGCTCCTTTTTTCGTCACCACAAGATCCTGCAATACTCTTCCACTCATGTATTACAATTTACAAAATACAAACAAAAAAAAAGTTGTAAAAGTTGTTAACATACCAAGTAAGACACTATCATAGATAAAAAGGGTGCTTAATGCACTTATCTTACATTAACAAATTATGCCAGCTTAAACATTAAAACTTACCGAAAATTAACAAAACTATCAATAAAGTATGCGAATGCTCACTCAAGTGTGACATGTTAAATGGATATGTCATAACATGAACTCAACAATATCCACTCATAAATCGCCAGAAAGTCCCCCAGAAGATCAAAATCAAACGCATCCACAGTTAACACTACTGTGCGCTTCGCTGATAGCAACCACGACAAACACCCATTTTTGTGAAGTCTGGATTTTGCACCCTCGCTTCGCTCAAGCGTAAATACTCTTGAGGATTTTAGTGGGATTTGTGGATAGAAGAATCTTTGGGCTATTTACCGTTATGAAAATTTCCTGAAAATATTTTGAAACGCCCAGATGACATTTTTTTTTCCCGACTGTACACTTTTTTTTTTTTTTGGGGGGGGGGGGGGAGGGGGGAGCACTGTACATAGAGTACCTGTTGGGGCTGAATGAATGGCATGGTCATCCTTTTTTCGCCACTTCGAAATGTCCCTTGTATAGATCATATCTTGCTCCACTCCGACAGTACTTGCTTCCCCAGGTTCAAACCTGAAAAATTGTACGTGATATTATTTACCTGGCCTATACAGAAAAAAAAGGGATCAGAACAAAAGATGTCTACATGTTTTCTCTCATTAACAATGAAATCCCGGATGTTAGCTCCCGAGATTTTTAAATTTTGCAGTTATTGGAGGAAATGAAATTAATAATGATCATCAGGCTAATTACAAGATGATGAAATGATGAAAATATAAGATAATGATAATAATGATAACAATAATTGTAATAAATAGTGATAAAACAGTTTGGGTGCCGAACATAATGTATATTCTCATATTTGCACTGTATACACAGTTTTTATTACAAGTAAAATCACAAAGGACTAAGTGATGAGCATAACAGCTACAACATTGATAATAAAATAATGATAATAATAACATTAATAGTAACGAGACATTTGAATTCGTCACATGACGAATTAGGTGGTCTGTCAGTATCCTTTAGGTTTCGACATGGATAGTGATAAAGTCGTTGGTAAGAATTTCATGATTTTTCAACGTCTCGATAGGAGACTAACGTCATAGAAATAGGATGATTTGATATCGCAGCATAATGGAAAGGTGATCCAAAGCCTTAATTCACCTTAGGGTTGTACATAAACTACTGTGCACTGCATTGCAATTGTCATAACGGGCCAAAAATCAGGCAGTTTATTTCATTGACTGTGACAGTATAATATAAAGAAAATAATATAAAATGTAAAGACAAAGCAAAATGAAGAAAAAAATGCCCCCCCAACCCTCCAGGACTCGAACCAGGGATCTTGAGCATGTGAGGCAAGTGCTTTAAAGGTATACCTGAAAACAGCTCATAGAGATAACACGTAGATGGAAAACAAAATTCTAATATCATATTTTCCAGTTAAAATTTAGACATGTTTCTGACATCTGATTAAAGAACTTATGTAATATAGAGAGTAATAATAATAATAATGATGATAATAATGATGGTGAATTCTTGTATAGCGCTCAGGACCGTCACGTCGTGACGCTCATCTCATGGCACTCCAATACTATTACCCCGGTCATAGCTTAACGGCGACATATGGAGTACTCTAGCATATTGGGTCTATACATTTACATCTGGATGGAGAGTGGCACACAGTGAATGAGACGTTACTGCCGAGCTGGGATTTGAACCCTCAGTCCTCTGATTATAAGTGAAGTGAATGAACCACTATGCCACGACAGCTCCACAAAGTTGATTATATTTTGTTCAATTTATTATGCAACTACACTAACGTTTACATTACTAATTTGTTTTAGATAACAAAGGTACAGGACACAGACGAAATGAAGAAAAATATAAGAATTTGTGTTTGCTCCTTTTATTTTCAAGTAATATACAAAGGCAAAAAGTATTTGAAACTAAACAATGGAAATAACACTAAAATTACTATACCCTACAAGTTAAAAAATGAAAGAATCACGTATACGTGTTTCTAATCATCATGCATTGCTTCATTTCACGAAAACCTATAGGTTACATTGAACTAACACTATAATAACATTAAAGTTTGAACATTGGCAATAAGTACGGCCCTTCCGTCCCCGTTGTATTACGCCTTCTTAATTAAACATGTTGATTTTTCCCTTTAAAAAAAATCCGTCTTATGCTGGTGAAATTTCTTTTTAAAGCTATCTCCTCCGTTTGTCACCTACCCTTTATGAAAATTGCGATCATTGTTATTGTTTACAGCAAGAAACTTGCGGTCGTCTTGGCCGGCAGCATTCTATGATGCCGACTCCCATATATTTTTATTCATAATTATTGATGCTTTTTTTTTCAGATAAACCTGACCAGGTTTCTTATTTGCTTTTATTACACTAATATTTTGGGTAAATTCCTGCCTTTTTTTTCCTTTCATTCTGACACACGTGTGTAACCATGTGGCAAAAAGTATCAAACAAAATTCCGATTGTACATAAATATTTTGCTCATAATCATTATAAGAATTATACATTCTGAGAGATTTTTATCAGTTAATTTAGATTTTGTCGAGAAAAAATTACAATGTCTCGGGGAATAAGAACCCTTTGTAGATTTTTTCCCCGTTTCTAAGAACGTGAAAACACATGGGTTCAATCGATTATCCATATCAATATACAGGGGAGTAGAACAACCGAATAGTGACATAGAAATTCCCCGCTGCAATGGTTGTATGTGGAGGTAAATTTAGGTTTATTGAGGCAAGTTTTGACTGTTTTGAGTCTTGCTTATACCAGACATCATGATAGTGTATGGCTTTCTTATAATCTAAAGATACACACAGTACACAATTTAACACCCAGAAGTCGTGGCAATAACTATCATTATCATATATCCAACTTTACCTTTCTCCGATAAGACGTTTCAGAAGGCTTGTTTTGCCAACCCTGGCTGCACCAACAACCATGACCCTTGCTCTCCTCAGCTTACTAGTTCCCATCTGAAGTGCTACTTGGAATGCTTTTTCAGTACGTTTTTTAGCCTTTTAATAAATGAACGGCATGGCATATTGTAAGGGGCAAGAAAGAGAGAGAGAAAAAAAAACAACAACAAAAGAACAAACTTATCACCAAATATGTTTGTCGAATAATTGAGAACCTTCAAGGCTTTTCTTCGTCACATAATTATACTTCTTTGTTCAAAGACAATTTTGACAAAGTTACACTTGTAAGTCTTGTTGCAGTAGAAAGAACATTAAATATTTGTTACAGTTTTGCAAAGCAACCATGCAAGATTCATTTAATCGCAATGCCTGCATTGTTTAGTAAACAATTGGGAACGTTAAATGATGCTATTCTTCTTTGCATGAATTAACCAGGTAACTTTATTTTCATTCCTTACCATTTAAAAAAATATTGTTATTACTTTTACAAATTTATAGAACTCTCAGGACAAAAAATAAATAAAATAAATATCGGATATAGACAATAGACCACTGTAAAATAAGCAGGTAAATCTACTTCGTCCAGTTAGAACTTCGCATACTTAAAATCTGTTGATAAATTGATTACGCAGTAATCTTCCAGCTTAGAGATCACAACAATGTTTTGATTTTAAAAAATAACTGATAACAACGAAGCTTTACTTACTGACTGTGTGGTCGGAAGAAATGAAACAGAAATGAAACAAATTAATGAACAAAATGAGAATATTGTTGATAAGGTTAAGCTTACAACCATGCTTGTTCAATTTTACCCCCTAACCTGCTTGCAAATATTATGAAGTAATTTTCAGGGCTATCAACCACATGAATGCATGCATGTTCAGTGTTAACGCAATAACTTTAAAAAGTTTCACTACTCTTATTACCTTGAAAAGAGCGTCGAATATTTTGATCTAGACAAATAAATCACTATGAAGTACGCAGGCCACCTATTTCGTGAAGTAATTTGAACTTCGGATATATTCCATCTTTGGATAAATTGAATAGACACAATCTTTGACTTCATCAATTACACACAGAAAGAATCCATCATGTGCAGCTATAAAGATACAGTAAACTGGTGGTTTTCCAGTCCATCTTGACCTTCTGATATCAAAACGATATTTGACTTAAAAGAAATAATACATAAGATTGTATGAACCAAGCTTCACTTACGCGCTATGGTCGAAGGAAATGAAACAGAAATGAAACAAACCGTTGAACCAATATGAGAATATTGTTAAAGGCATAGCATGCAAATATCCATGTTCAAACCCAAACCGGTATGCAAATATTCTTTTATTTTTCTTCAAATAATTAGGAATTTCCGAGGTTATTTTTTAAAAGAATTAACCAAATAATTGTGAGTTCATTGTTTACAAAATAATTTCAAAAAGTTTCACTACTCGTAATACGGGGAAGAGCATCGAATATTTGATCTAGATAAATGAATAAACTATGAAGCATGCACGTTAATTTATTTCGTGGAGTAATTAGAAATTTGCATACTTGCAAGCTCCTGCTAACTTGATCGTAAAGTTAGTATCCATTATAGAGATAATAGATATAAATTCACCTACAGAGTGAATCAGTTAAACAAAGACAGAACCCATATTTTGTACTTTGTATGCACTTAATTTTGGGATAAATTGCCTACGTAGTTTTCTTCGAATCTAGAGATAATGCATAGTGACTGACTTCCTCAAATGTATCAATTAAACATGAAAAACGAATAAATATTAAGCATGTAGGCAACCCTTTTTCGTGAATTAATTTAAACTTCACATATATTCAAACTTTGCATAAATTAATTACAAAGTTCTCATCCAACTTAGAGGAATAGGCACAATATTTGACTTCATCAATTAAGCCCAGAAAGAATCCATCATGTGCAGCTATGAAGATACAGCAGACAGGCGGTTTTCCAGTCTATCCTGACCTTCTGATATCAAAACGATATTTGACATAAAAGAAATAATACATAAGATTGTATGAATCAAGCTTTACTTACGCGCTATGGTCGAAAGAAATGAAACAGAAAGTAAACAAATCATTGAAGAAATTTCAGAATATTGTTTAGCATACAAGCATGCATGTTTAATCCCAATCCGGTCCGCAAATACGTTTTTTTTTTCTTCAAATAATTATGAATTTTTACGGTTTTTTTTAAATGACTTACCAAATAACTGTAAGGTTATTGATTACAAAATAATGTTAACTTTAAAGCACGCATGTAAATTTATTTCGTGAAGGAATCAAAACTTTGCATACTTTTAAGCTCTTGTTAACACGACCATAGAGACAATGCATATATATTCATTTTGTAAAATGGATCAATTAAACATAGAGAAAACCCTTCACTTGCACCTTTGAAAACGAAGCGAACTGGCAGTTAAGCAATGCATTTTCGTCTGCACATATGATAAAACGTTTGAATTTAAAAGATTTTTTTTTTAAGTAAATCAAACTATACTTACTTCCTATGATTCGGAGGAAAAAAGGGGAAAAGAGAAGAAATCAATAACTGAAGGAAATATGAGACCAATGCTTTTAAACTTGGAAGTTAAAACTTAAAAGTTTTAGCCTAACAACCTGGCATGTTCCATCTTTCTCAAATACATGAATGCAAAACGGTTGTTCTTCATTTGATAAATCAACTTCTTAATTGCAAGTTCATTGTTCTAACAATTACGTTAAAAAAAATCTTTAACTCCCATTACGGGGGAAAAAAGAATCAAATATTTGAGGTAGACAAAAATGAACCATTATTAAATACGCAGACAGCCCTGTTTCGTGAATTAATTTGAACTTCGCGTATATTCAATCTTTGGATAAATTAATTATTCACGCCTGATAAATGAGGAGAAATTACTTAATTGCAAGTTCATTCTTTCAACAATTACGTTGAAAAATTCTTTAACTCCCATTACGGGGGAAAAAAAGAATCAAATATTTGAGGTAGACAAAAATGAACCATTATTAAATACGCAGACAGCCCTGTTTCGTGAATTAATTTGAACTTTGCGTATATTCAATCTTTGGATAAATTAATTATTCACGCCTGATAAATGAGGAGAAATTACTTAATTGCAAGTTCATTGTTTCAACAATTACGTTAAAAATTTCTACAACTCCCATTACGGGGGAAAGAGAATCAAATATGTGAGATAGCCAAAAATAAACCATTATTAAATACGCAGACAGCCCTGTTTCGACAATCAATTTGAACTTCGCATATATTCAATCTTTGGATAAATTAATTATTCACGCCTGATAAATTAGGAATCGTCAGACCATTCGAATTATGCATTTTTCGTGGCTTTTATTTACAATTAACCACTGTCTGTCGTACAGGTACATGCATCATTTTATCATTTATCATTTTACCATGACAGTACATGAATTTACGCCAGTATTGTAGTTGTATTACACATAAATTTGGATAACCAACACCAATACACCAATACAGAACTAGTGCTGGAATCTATGTGAAAAATGAGGAAATCTGTACCCCATACAAAAACCTTAAAATCAACATATGTGAAATGCAAGCCAGGGAAGGGTTAAAACCACGACTAGAAGCCCCCTCCATAAACGAATGTCCCCCTGCATTGCCACGAGCCCCCCTTGACAGCCGTCAAAGAATGCCCGATCAGACGGGGAAGTTTCTTATGTAACCCGGGTGCACCACCCAGTCCAGCTCTCCTCAACGATTCTAGCATAAATCTTCGCAACCCTGCCCCATCACTTCCCTCCAGGTATCCGGCCTCCCCTCTCATGTAAAATCGAGCAAGGCTCCTGAAATTACTTGTTTTACCAATGCTAATATAACTTCTTGCTAATATGCAAGTGTGAAAAAGGCCCAAAATGATAAATTCCGCCCAGGTCACCAACCTGGTTGCAATACAAAATTTATTCATATACCATGAACCGATTGCAATGTATACAACACGTCATCACATAAAATGTACCCAATGCACGTGTAGGCACCCCCCCCCCCCCCCCCCCTCCAGGTCACACCAGGACCCCCTTTCGGGTGAGGCGAGTGCGAAAACCCAATGGGACAAAATTCCCTCACGGCCAACGACTGCGAAGCTACTCTTTAAACGCAGTTACTCAGTGCGACCAAGCATTTTGCTCCACATCCGAGTAATCTCCGCGGGGGGGGGGGGGGGGTAATCGACCCCAAAAGTGGTAGGTATGTGCCGCGGGCGAGACGAAAAACGGGGGCTTTGGAACGGGCTTATTGTGAAAAGGAGGGTCTTCGGAACGGGCTTCGGAACTACAAATGTTTGTGAAAACGGGGGTCTTTGGAACGGTTCGCCCGTGTGTGAGTGCGTATGTATCCCTATGGAACGGGCATACGTGCATGCAGCTGGCCCGGCGGCGCGGCCGCCGGGTGCGCTCGCGCAGAGGCAATGGTCGGACAGCGCTCCGCGGGCCGCTTTTCACCAAAAATGCAGCTCATTGTAGCGGATCAATGCGGCCGGAAAGGCGTAACGAAAAATATGCGAAGCTTTGGAACGGATTTCTTTCTTCTTTTTTCTCGATAAGAAGAAAATGCTATGCTTTGGAACGGCTTTCTTTGTTCTTTTTCTCAATAAGATAAAAATGCTATGCTTTGGAACGGAAATTTGAGTGTAAAAATGGGGGTCTTCTCCGCGGCACATACCCACCACGCATTATATACTGAGTGCCCCCCCCCCCCCCCCCCCCCCCCGGGGTAATCTCCTGTATTTTATCGAAAAATTACATAAAACACAACCACTGGATGTTTTTAAACACACTGGATAGACAATGAAAATTTGATAAATAACGAGGTTCTTGGTACCATCATATTAACCTGTTACATCAGGAATGTCACTATGTCTGGTTAAAAAACATCGGTTTTCATGTTTTTTATCTGGTGGCATTTATTATTGTGCAAACATTAGCTCACAGAACAAGTGCAAATTTTGTTCAATTTGCTTTGATACGGTACACTCTGCCAAAGTTTATGTTGATCTTTAGGCCTATCTCCTCTTATAGAATTCCACGAATAATTACTGAGCCCACAGTGGTCAGATTTTTAAGTGTAGGCCTACATGAATTACTCTCCTTAATCTGTCGAAGTTAGCCTCTTTTCTTTTCTTTTTTGTTTTTCATTTATTTATTTATTTTTTTTTGGGGGGGCGATTAAAATAAACCTATATATTTTCCCCCTATATTTCTCCCAATTTCTTAGATTTTTGTGAAGTGAATTAAAATTTGACTTCCGGCAGCTGCAGGGAATATTCTCGTAGATATTTTTACAGAATCACGGAGAGGTGGTCATTTTATCATAACTTCCCCACTGACCCGGCCTGCCAGTACCGAAAGCAGTTTGTAAAAAACAAACAAACAAAAACCCAAATAACTAAAAAATCTATAAAAAAAAACAACTAAAAACAACAACAACAAAACTTTAAAAACGGAGACGGGAAAGATCATATCACGAGCCCAGTCATCATGATATATTTCGCTTTGTAAAAAATGTGCTATAACTATTGTGACCAGGTAACAGAAGTTGCAAAATAGATATGCCCGTTTAAGGGGCGTCGATCCATTTTTAGGATCGGGGTGGGGCAAGACGACCGATGGAGAAGAACCCGTGGCCGCAACAAGCTAAGTCTATATCTCCGCTCGAAAATCATCCAATTCACTGATGGTAAATCTCCACAAAGCCTACAACAAGAACAAGCTTTCCGGTTACGTTTTCTTTATTTTTCCTTTTTCCGTTTTCTTCTCACTTTCCTTTTTTTTTTTTATATAGGCCCACCCCAAATTTTAGGGGGCGCAACTGCCCCTCCCCCCCCCCCCCCCCCCCACCGGGGCCTGCCCCCATGATCGCCGCCTCTGGCCCGTTTAGTTATAAATGCAGACTATTCAACTTTAGAATGTTAAATTAGCAATCCGCAAAACAAAGAATTTAGTTTTAGTGTATAGATTTTGAATAATTTTGTCCCATTATTTGACAACACTGTTTGTTATGCGATCTGATATTGTTGATAATAGACGTCCGTCCTAAAGCAGAATACAAAAAAAAAAAAAAAAAACAAGAAAAGGTTGCCCTAATTTCATTCTCTGCAAATTCTCTGTTCAACAATTAACTAGTGTGTTCAAAACTCCAAGACATGTAAAAACATAATCTGCATCAGTGTAAAACTCTAGACGATAAGTGATGTTTCAAAACTTCGAACAATGTTAACTATTATGTAACATACTGACACTGAAAAAAGTACCATATTATCCGGCTACCTATAACTGCAGGTTTTTATTTTTTCCTATTTCGATTGGATTAATATTGTATCAGAAATTTGTTTTATATTTTGTTTGTATCATGGTGATTACATTTCGGTGGAGGGCAGTCCGTTGAAAGCAGTTGTAAATTCAATCTTACTGACCCTCCATTACTACATAACTTTTATATTGCTTTAACTTAGACGAAATTGCCGAGGTCAACACTAGATTACAGTTTAGCTCTATTTGAAGAAAAAAATGAATAAAATTGTAAAATAAATGATTTTGCTTTCCTTCCAAGGAAGATATAATCTCTGATTTTTTGATTTTTTATTGATGTTGTTAATTGTTTTTAGTTTTTACAAAAGGCGACCGTTTCGGTCAAGAGTTCCTGCCATGCACCGAAGGCAGTAAGAAGACGAAGAAGACGAGAAAGCCTCAACCTGATGTCCAACACCCCGAGTTTGACTTGCAGTGCCCTTATCACGCAAACCTACTCATTACTTGAATCGTTTCAGAAAAGATTTGCTACAAAATACAGCGTATATATTAGATTGAATCTTAAGTCTATGAATAGCGGAAAAATGAAGGAAGTTCAAGATTCATTGGACGTCCCTTAGAAGGAAGAAAATATTTCTCAATTGTTTAACGCAAGTATGTTAGCGTTTGATTCCGTACATAGACTATAGTTTCCACAAATGGTCGCTCCTACTACTGGCCTGTACTAAAGGCAGTAAGAAGACGAAGAAGACGAGAAAGCCTCAACCTGATGCCCAACACCCCGAGTTTGACTTGCAGTGCCCTTATCACGCAAACCTACTCATTACTTGAATCGTTTCAGAAAAGATTTACTACAAAACACAGTGTCAATATTAGATTGAATCTTAAGTCTATGAATAGTGGAAAAATGAAAGAAAGACATGATTCCTTGGACTTCCCTTACAAGGAAGAAAATATCTCTCAGTTGATTAACGCAAGTATGGAAGCGTTTGTTTCTGTAGACAATAGTTCCCACGAATCGCCGCTCCTGCTATTGTTCTGTACTGAAGGCAGTAAGAAGACGAAGAAGACGAGAAAGCCTCAACCTGATGCACAACACCCCGAGTTTGACTTGCAGTGCCCTTATCACGCAAACCTACTCATTACTTGAATCATTTCAGAAAAGATTTGCTACAAAATACAGCGTCAATATTAGATTGAATCTTAAGTCTATGTAAAGTGGAAAAAATGAAAGAAAGACATGATTCCTTGGACTTCCTTAACAAGGAAGAAAATATCTCTCAATTGTTTAACGCAAGTATGGAAGCGTTTGTTTCTGTACATAGACTATATAATAGTTCCCACAAATGGTCGCTCCTACTATTGGCCTGTAGTAAAGGAAGTAAGAAGACGAGAAAGCCTCAACCTGATGCCAAACACCCCGAGTTTGACTTGCAGTGCCCTTATCACGCAAACCTACTCATTACTTGAATCGTTTCAGAAAAGATTTACTACAAAATACAGCGTCAATATTAGATTGAATCTTAAGTCTATGAATAGTAGAAAAATGAAAAAAGACATGATTCATTGGACGTCCCTTAGAAGGAAGAAAATATCTCTCAATTGTTTAACGCAAGTATGTTAGCGTTTGATTCCGTACGTAGACTATATATAGTTCCCACAAATGGTCGCTCCTACTATTGGCCTGTACTAAAGGCAGTAAGAAGACGAAGAAGACGAGAAAGCCTCAATCTGATGTCCAACACCCCGAGTTTGACTTGCAGTGCCCTTATCACGCAAACCTACTCATTACTGTCTTGAATCGTTTCAGAAAAGATTTCCTACAAAATACAGCGTCAATATTAGATTGAATCTTAAGTCTATGTAAAGTGGAAAAATGTAGGAAATTCAAGATTCATTGGACTTCCCTAAGAAGGAAGAAAATATCTCTCAGTTGATTAACGCAAGTATGTTAGCGTTTGTTTCTGTAGACTATATAGTTCCCACAACTGGTCGCTCCTACTATTGGCCTGTACTAAAGGCAGTAAGAAGACGAAGAAGACGAGAAAGCCTCAATCTGATGTCCAACACCTCGAGTTTGACTTGCAGTGCCCTTATCACGCAAACCTACTCATTACTGTCTTGAATCGTTTCAGAAAAGATTTACTACAAAATGCTGCGTCAATATTAGATTGAATCTTAAGTCTATGAATAGTGGAAAAATGAAAAAAAGACATGATTCCTTAGACTTCCCTAACAAGGAAGAAAATATCTCTCAATTGTTTAACGCAAGTATGTTAGCGTTTGTTTCTGTAGACTAGTCTCACGAATCGTCGCTCCTTCTATTGGCCTGTACTAAAAGGCCCCCTCACACCTGACCGAATGTAGGCGGACGAGGGGTGACGAATGGGAAAAATGCAGGAAATGCACGCGAATTCAACGAATTCAAATAAAATTTCCGTCAAATCATGCGATCAGTAACTATTGTCAAATTTTATCAACCAACGGTAAGCGAAGGATAAATATGACATGCGAAGGATATCGATTTTTCGGTTCACCTCTTTGAGTAAATTGCAGCCGAAGGCGAGCGAAGGGTTGATATAACCCAATAAGACGAACGAACAGTGAGCAATGGTTTGATATGGCGTGCGATTAGAAACGAAGACGAGGGAATAGATCGGGCGTTTGTCATCGTGTTGCTTCGTTAAGGGTTCTTTCGAGATCGATCCACTTTGGCCAAAGCCCGATGAGGGACTATGCGCGACAATAACACACGAACGATAAACGAACGATTACCGCAGACTAAATAAGAGATGCGAATTCAAACAGATGACCAACGATTTTTCAATTCGTCGGGAAATTTTAAACATGTTCAAAATTTCCGCGCGAATTTGAATAATCGCACCTGTTAGTTCAGAAGGTGTACGAACCCAAACACGAAGGGTAAATATGATTTACTATCAGTTACTATTGAAAACGATTAAAAAAAAATGCCTTTCGCCAGCCATCGCAAGGCATATTTCAGGCAATTCGGTTAGGTGTGAGGGGGCCTAAAGGCAGTAAGAAGACGAAGAAGACGAGAAAGCCTCAATCTGATGTCCAACACCCCGAGTTTGACTTGCAGTGCCCTTATCATGCAAACCTACTCATTACTGTCTTGAATCGTTTCAGAAAAGATTTCCTACAAAATACAGCGTCAATATTAGATTGAATCTTAAGTCTATGTAAAGTGGAAAAATGTAGGAAATTCAAGATTCATTGGACTTCCCTTAGAAGGAAGAAAATATCTCTCATTTGATTAACGCAAGTATGTTAGCGTTTGTTTTTGTAGACTATATCGTTCCCACAAATCGTCGCTCCTACTATTGGCAGTCAGGACCATATTCGATTTTCCACTAAGGAAAAATTAGTGTGGAAACGTTCATGGCTCACTTATGCCCATAGAGGGATTTCGATCGGCGTCGCCGTCTCTATCGATACGCTCTGTGCGATCGAAAAAACTAGCATTTTCACAGCCGTTTTCTCAAATGCGAAACATTCTACGATCTCGCATCGGCGTAACTCCCGTGTGCATGGTGTGTATGAGTATGAGAGTACATTGTGTACCCGTCTGCTCGTACCGTCTTGTATACACAAAAGATTATCCGCTTCTCTTTCCCTCTCACGCTCTCTCTCTCCCTCTCTTCTGTATCCTCTCTTCCAGCCCATGGAGAAATTACATGGGTAGCCTAGCTTAGCTAAGCATTTGTAAAATAAGCGCATAACTATGATTATTAAACCACAGGAGTTCATGTATCCTACCTTAAAATGAAATCCATTGCTAACCTGCCATTAGAACAGCGATACTTCACAGAAAATTATGTTATTCCAAATTAGAGTATTCCACGCTTGTACATAATGAGTCAATCACTGAGAAATGCATTTCATTAAGTTGTTCCAACAAATAACAAATGGCACATTTATCTTCGATCGTCCCAGTTTGGGACCAATCGCTTCCACAGTCATTGGTGATAAACCCAAAAAATAATACATGTATGGTTAATGAAAGTTAATCTCTCCATATAGCCCCTGTTCATGAAAGCACACACAGCAAATATGGCACAGGAACACCAACCGAAGAGCAGCAGATGGAAATGTTGGCGGGAGTTTTATACTCTGGCATATCTGGGGTCTGTTGCATAAAACTCCAACCTGCCAACCGATTTTCAGGTTGGAATCCCCAAATTCTGATTGGAGCCCAGCCTCCATATTACCAGTTGCTCTCAGAGTACTGCCAAACTAAGCAGCTGATTCGACCCGAAAAAAAAACTAAATTGCAGTTTATGTAATAGACTCTTCTCTTATCCGTAGATTGGTAGTCTTACCATTGAAACATCTTATCTAATGTTTATGAATTAATAGTTGAAGTGAAAGATTTAATGATTTGAGTAGTTACAGAGCTGAAATTGTATATACATGTACTTATCAAGAGAAAGTGGATTATGATTACAGTGTGAAAGGGGCCCTGTACCCCTAGGTTGTGTGTTTCTCATCAGTTTGATATTGAATGTGAACGCAGCCTAATTGATTTTAGAATTGTGTGAACGCATCTGTTGTGATTCTCATGTATAGTAGTAAAGGTGTCATGCAGGAGTAAAGACGTGAATGAATTTCACATGTAAACTGGGTACACACCACTGTTGCTTAATGAGAAAGAGATAGTGTAGAGATAAGGAGCCTGTGCTTGGGCCTCCTGGAGACCACTAATCTCCTCTCTGGTAGAGTTTGTCTAATTAATCAGACCCATTTAGACTGTGTTGACTATTTTGTACAGTAACTTTTACCTTTAGAACCATATGTCAAGTAGGACAGAAAACTAGGTTTTGAAAAACTAGAATTTGAAAGAGTCTGAGAAGTAGAATAGTGGTGAGTAGAAAGTGATAACTTTGTTTTGGAGAACAGGTTTTCCTTTGTGTCTTCTACTACATGTACATGTATTCTAATCATGGCCTGGAAGAGAGTATTTTCCCCCCTCCCTTTTGGAAGAGGTTTCTAATTTATTTTTTGCTGAGCTGATAAATTTTGACTGGATTTTTCAGGAGGGCAGCCATTTTGTTTTCCTCTAGGAACTGCCACAAAAGCAGAGGTTGACAAATTGAGGTGTATTATATCTATTGCAAAATGTTTTATAACTGCTATGTAATACTGTTAATGGTATTTTACCGTGTTTCACTGATTTAGTTAGCTTATTAATATTTCAAAAGGGAACTGATTTTTCACTCGGATTAATAAGTTGATGCTAGATTTATTTTCATAACTTTGTTATTCACCTAAAATTAGTATCAGAAATGAAATAACTCTTACTTTTAAGTCAACTAAAATAAACCATTGCTATTATAATGTTGATTGCCAAGTAATGTACGTTTTAGATTAATAGTATTATCATGAGGGGATAGACAGAGATATTTAGATGTCATCACAATGCTTCATGATAGTAGGGTTGAGTTATTTCTTTATTCCTTTATACCTTAAATATTATACAGACAAGGATTAAATTGGAAACTTGATCATGGATAAAGATAATATTGCTTGGATATTTCCTATGAATATGTTATGCATTGTTTATTGCTATTGTTTTGATATTTATTATATGAGTAATAAATGTGCCATTCTACTTTTGACACCATCACCATCACTCTACATCACTTGTCTCTCCTCGTGTTTTATTACAGCACTCTATACCCCCTGTAGGAGTGCTACATTTTCTACAATATTCTACAATATTGACAGTCCGAACTTACGACTGTCCTTCCGAGACTAGTGTACGAACAACCGTTGAGGATTTCTTAGCCAAAAAACAAACTTGTTGTTTCGACGCGAATTTCGCCCAATGTACAGGTTGGTTTATTCTGAAAAATTCTGAACCGCTAGTTCATTTATTCATCTTCCAACATAGGGAGCAAGAAAATAAACCAACTTGTACATAGCGCGAAATAATTTTTTGTTTCATCGAATGTCAAAACCGGAGGTCGGTTTCCCATAGCTATAGCACAGCGGCCAAAGTATTGCGCAATGTTGCATAACAGGTTGAACCTCGAAACTAACGTTTTCGCATTAACATTCTCGTTAGTGGTATATCGAATATGGTCCTGACTGATTGGCCTGTACTAAAGGCAGTAAGAAGACGAAGAAGACGAGAAAGCCTCAATCTGATGTCCAACACCCCGAGTTTGACTTGCAGTGCCCTTATCACGCAAACCTACTCATTACTGTCTTGAATCGTTTCAGAAAAGATTTCCTACAGAATACAGCGTCAATATTAGATTGAATCTTAAGTCTATGTAAAGTGGAAAATGTAGGAAATTCAAGATTCATTGGACTTCCCTTAGAAGGAAGAAAATATCTCTCAGTTGATTAACGCAAGTATGTTAGCGTTGATTTCTGTAGACTAGTTCCCACGAATC
This sequence comes from Echinometra lucunter, assembly GCA_029962745.1. Lineage (NCBI taxonomy): Eukaryota > Metazoa > Echinodermata > Echinoidea > Camarodonta > Echinometridae > Echinometra > Echinometra lucunter. The sequence goes on along the minus strand of JAPZVO010000129.1, from coordinate 41,778 downwards.
GTCGCTTCTACTACTGGCCTGTACTGAAGGCAGTTAGAAGACGAAGAAGACGAGAAAGCCAAAAGGTGATGCCCAACAGTTTGAGTTTGACTAATCCTTATCACGCAAACATATTCATCACTTGAATCGTTTCAGAAAAAACGTCAAGAAAATGAACGCAGGATCGAAAAATTAATGATTTAAACTCCGTGATGTTTTAAGACGAACGTAAGTTAGAAGCAAAAATTATTTAAACTCCGTCATGTCTGGAAATTGAACGCACGATCGAAATTAGTTTAACTCCTTAATGTTTTAAAACGAAGGTACGTTAGAAGCGAAATTTATTTAAACTCCGTCATGTCTAGAAAATGATCGCACGATCGAAAATTATCTAAACTCCGTAATGATTCATAACGAACGTACGTTAGAAGCAAAAATTATTTAAACTCCGTCATGTCTGGAAAATGAACTTAAGATCGGAAATTATTTAAACTCCGTGATGTTTTAAAACGAAGGTACGTTGGAAGCAAAATTATTTAAACTCCGTCATGACTGTCTGGAAATTGAACGCACGATCGAAAATTAATTATCTAAACTCCGTAATGATTCATAAGAACATACGCTAGAAGCAAAATTATTTAAACTCTGTCATGTCTAGATTATGAACGCACGATCGAAAATTAATTATCTAAACTCCGTAATGTTTTAAAACGAACGTACGTTAGAAGCAAAAATTATTTAAACTCCGTCATGTGTAGAAAATGAAGGGAAGTCAGAGGAGTCATGAACTTCTTTCATTTTTCCACTTTACATAGACTTAAGATTCAATCTAATATTGCCGCTGTATTTTGTAGCAAATCTATTCTGAAACGATTCAAGTAATGAGTAGGTTTGCGTGATAAGGATTAGTCAAACTCGGGGTGTTGGGCATCACCTTTTGGCTTTCTCGTCTTCTTCGTCTTCTTACTGCCTTCAGTACTGGCCAGTAGTAGAAGCGACGATTCGTGGGAACTAGTCTACAGAAGCCAACGCTTTCATACTTGCATTAAACAACTCAGAGATATTTTCTTCCTTGCAAGGGAAGTCAGAGGAGTCATGAACTTCTTTCATTTTTCCACTTTACATAGACTTAAGATTCAATCTAATATTGCCGTCATGTCTCGAAAATGTACGCACGATCGAAATTATTTAAACTCCTTAATGTTTTAAAACGAAGGTACGTTGGAAGCAAAAATTATTTAAACTCCGTCATGTCTGGAAATTGAATGAACGATCGAAAATTAATTATCTAAACTCCGTAATGATTTATAACGAACATACGTTAGAAACAAAATTATTTAAACTCTGTCATGTCTAGATTATGAACGCACGGTCGAAAATTAATTATTTAAACTCCGTAATGTTTTAAAACGAACGTACGTTAGTAGCAAAAATTATTTAAACTCCGTCATGTCTAGAAAATGAACGAAGGATCGGAAATTATTTAACCTCCGTAATGTTTTAAAACGAACGTACGTTAGAAGCAAAAACAATTTAAACTCCGTCAAGTCTAGAAAATGAACGAAGGATTGGAAATTATTTAAACTCCGTCATGTCTGGAAAATGAACGCACGATCGAAAATAAATTGTTTAAAGTCCGTAATGTTTTAAAACGAACGTACGTTAGAAGGAAAAATTATTTAAACTCCGTCATGTCTGGAAAATGAACGCACGATCGAAAATTATTAAACCTCCGCAATGTTTTAAACAAAAGTACGTTAGAAGCAAAAATTATTTAAACTCCGTCATGTCTGGAAATTGAACGCACGATCGAAAATTAATTATCTAAACTCCGTAATGATTCATAAGAACATACGTTAGAAGCAAAATTATTTAAACTCTGTCATGTCTAGATTATGAACGCACGATCGAAAATTAATTATTTAAACTCTGTAATGTTTTAAAACGAATGTACGTTAGAAGCAAAAATTATTTGAAATCCGTCATGTCTAGAAAATGAACGAACGATCGGAAATTATTTAACCTCCGTAATGTTTTAGAACGAAGGTACGTTAGAAGCAAAAAATTATTTAAACTTCGTCATGTCTAGAAAATGAACGCACGATCGAAATTTATTTAACCTCCGTAATGTTTTAAAACGAAGGTACGTTAGAAGCAAAAATCATTTAAACTCCTTCATGTCTAGAAAATGAACGCACATTAGAAACAGAATTATTCAAACTCAGTCATCTTTAAAAACAAACTTACGATAGTAGCAGAACTTATTCAAACTCCATTATGTTTAAAAACGAACATACGATAGAAGCAACAGTTATTTAAACCCCGTCATGTCTAGAAAATGAACGCACGTGAGAAACAGAAATTATTCAAACTTCGTCATCTTTAAAAACAAACTTGCGGTAGTAGTAGAAATTATTCAAACTCTACCATGGTTAAAAACGGACGTAAGATAGAAGCAAAAATTATTTTAACTCCTCAGTTTCATTTCATTTCATTTCATTTCTTCATTTATATACCATTTGTCGTGCTTGTGGGACGGAACACCCTATCAGCATATGCTGTTTTACGTAGGGGTCATGTCTAGAAAATGAACGCACGATAGAAATAGAAATTATTTAAACTCCGTCATGTTTAAAAACATGTTCAACTGAATGCTGGAGTTCCCGAATCTTCCGAATCTCCCGAATCTCCCGAATCAAGCAACAAAATTCGGATTCGGCAGAATTCGTTACGACAACGCAAATTCGCGAATTTTCAGTTCGGTTCGGAAATTCGGAAACACGACACATGCTTTGGCCTTTTCTCTTTCTTTTTTTTTTAGTCGAGTTCAAAGTAACATTTTATATTCTTTAGTATTTGGTCAAACCAGTATAAGTGACTTCCAAACATTTCAGTAAATGAAGGGGATATGAAATCCAAAGCAGGGATTTATGTAACAAGATAAAACAATGAAGTCATCAGGAATACAGTATGTGAACCGAGTATGAGTTACTTATACTGTAGACACATCTATACTAAGTGACACTTCAACTTCATGGGTCTTCAGAAAAGTCTCATACAAGTACTCATACATACTTATCCACTGAGCCACAACACCTCAGTAGAGGTGTTGTGGAGGTGTTGTGGAGGTGTTGTGGAGGTGTTGTGGCTCAGTGGATAAGTCTCCGGACTCCGGACTCCGGACTCTAATCACAAGGTCCGGGGTTCGGTCTGGGACACTAATGTCCTTTGGCAAGAATATGAATCTACATTTGCCACGTCTTTCGGATGGTGACGTTAAAGATCGGTGCAGACGTAAATAATCATATATGATTCATACACGTCTGTAAAAACCCAATTCAACAACAACTTGTGTCAATTTAGGAGTGTAGATAGATCCCAAGTGCAGCATGCATCTTCCAATCTTACCACTAGTATTGGTGACTTGACTGAAGAACTTCAACTATTTTATTTACAAAATTGTAACAATTATTAAGAAAAAAAAAAAGCATGAGAAATCAAACTTCCAACTTTTCATCCATAGTCCAGATTCTGACACTGGTGCTCTAAGACATTTAGCCCCCCCCCCCCCCCATCCATTGCTAGTCTTACTTCTCAGACATTCGGGAGTGCTTTAGTACACAGCCCCAATTCATTTCAAAGAGGCTCCTATTCAGACTGCGATAACGTGTTTCAGCAAACCGTGTGCTTGTCTATATGACTGCAAACTAATTAGTTGCAACAAAGTACAAATACCTAGGGGGCAAGACAGGTTTTAGGGGCACGGAATGCTGTAAAAGGTTGTTGGGTGTCATTGTGTTCAGGAGATCATACTGCACAACTTCCAGGTGGACTACCTTGAAATTACGCTGCTGAAAAGAAATGGCGACCATTTTTTCCAAAATGGCTGCCTTGTAAACTAGTAATGAACTGTTTTGAATGTAAATATTTAATAAAAAATCTATTTTTCACGTATGATACATCATATTAAAGAGTATTAAATTCCCTACACAGTGATGTCACTTTCGATGGGTTTGAAGATGATTTGCATAACATTTTGGGCTCAAATATGTGAACTTTTACCTTTTTTACCCAAAATCTTAATTGCATCAAAATACATATTTCAGCGTATTTCAATAGTCCTGATGACTAATAATTTCAAACTTTCTAAAAAAATTGTCCATATCTATGGTCAATATCATATGCAAGTTTCAACTTCATCACTTATCTAACAAAAAAGTTGTGGGACTCTGAAGTTAACACTGTGATATTGACTAATTGCACAGAAATTGGTTGCTAAGGGCTGCCTGCTCCCTAGCAACGTTGGTATCTTGCTATGTAGAGTGACATTTCCACCAGTAATTACTATTTCCATGCAGCTGATAAGTAATGTGATGTCTAATGATGCAGTTTGATCATATTTCATTCATTTATGAATCTTCCTTGGTTCCCAATAAGCACTAAAAAAGCGACTGCGCCTAGAAACTGATAATGCATAGATGGAAACTAGCACAGCATTTGGTCCAATGATACAGGGAACGAGTCCTTTCTTAAAGCGGTATTCATGATTTATGATTTACATTCCAACTCATAAAGATTATAGATTTTGCGGTTCGTTCACCCCCTCTTGCGCCATGTTTAGGCCCCTTCGCTCACCCCATCCTAATAAGCTGTTGCTGTTGTCTGTGCCTAGCAATCTACATGTATGTCGTGTGTTGATGAACTATTATAAAAATCTAGATTATTGGTCCAATAATGCATTAAGAACAAGGACACTATGACTTTATCACATGAAGAAATTGTTCAGATGTTGCTCCACACCACATCCTAATATCTTAATGTGTCCATACCCCCTCCCCCTCTCCCCCAACACATAAAAGCTAAAAAGCGAGAGACTTTCGTCCATTACCTTTGTTGTAATGGAGAATTATTGACAAAAAATGAAAGAGTCTCTACAACTCATTGATAGTTAGCATATCTGCCCATTCCTTACCCTTCTTGCTCCCCCTCTTTCACTCCCCCTTGTCATATCATTTAGCCTTAAATTTATAGTACTGTCAAGGAAACCGGCGAAATACAATTAGACATGCATACAAGTGCTAAACAAGATTTAACGAAAAAAAAAAAAACTACCCTCTAAGAAAGGTTTTTAGGTTGGTTGAAGATCTATTCTATAAAAATAAGAAATTTTCTAGATGAACATTTAGTAGGTTCTTATCATGAACCAACCAAACTTTGGTTTAGAAAAAAACACTTACGTTTCATACTGTACATATCTTTTTACGAAAAATTGACAGGTTCATAAGCAACTGGCAACGATCTTAACCAACTTTCTGAGCGTGTAGGGTTCATAACTCATTCCTTATCCCGCACACCCATTACCTAAAAAACATGCCCATTTCGAGATTCGAGCCCCTTCCCCCCCCCCCCCCACAAAAAAAAAAAAACTTGCCAAACTATTGTTTTATGAAAACTGATGGGAATAAAATGGATATCTACAAATAAGGATTTTTTTCCCCAATACCCTACTTTTTTTGCCCAGAACCTAACCTTACTACAGTTTCACCAATACAGGTAACTATGTGTACTAGTATGCTATATGGTCCAAATATATTTGCAATGGCTATCAAACAATAAAAATATAGGTACTAAAGATCAGTTGACTTTGACTCAGAAGAGATATTAACGTCGTTATTTTCTTTTGAGTTGTGAAATGTCTTACTATGCAGCTGAAACGATTGTTTTCTAAGCAAAAATAAATAAATGAATAAATAAAATTGAAATAAATAAATAAAATAAAAGGTCATTTGATTTTTGCCAAACCTGCATGAAGAGATAAAAACAAATATATGAACAGAAAGAACATGAAAGCAACACTGCATAGAATTGATAACATCCCATGCAGATAGATATGAAAATGTCAAATTTGCCCATTTTCATCCTTGGCTGTGACACCTCCGCACACATATCTAGCGAAGCTCCTATTTTGGGATCAGAACTCCTAGTCCCCCCCCCCCCTCCTTCCTCAACAGCCATGATCCTGCCCATTTTATTTTTTATTTTAAAGCGAGAAATTGAGTAAAATCATATTAAAAAAATCACAGTACTGCTTATGCCTTATAGGCTTTGAAGATTATGAGAGCATGCAAGGAAGAAATCTTTCCCTAGCTCAACAATTTTTTTTTTTGCTCCCATTTTATTAGAATTTACCCCATCCAATTATTCTTATAAAATAGTTTTAATACAACTGTACAAATTTGAATTCTGGCCATGCAAATTAAGGCACTAAGGATGGTAAAACTAGGAAGCTATTGGGGATGACTGATCGTATTGAACAAGTTACACATCCTCATCCTGGCAGTTTAAAGACGTAATCAGATAATCAAGTTTCTCATTTGTTAGGGCGTGACCTAAAACTCTGCCTATGTTAAACCGAGACAATGTTTTTTTTTGTAGCAGGCAGATAGATCTTCATCTTCGGAGTTTTTCTTTTGACCTGTGTGAAAGTCTGCAAGTTTATTAATTAATGGCCCCCTTTAATACTCTCCTGTTTTTCATTTTTAATGTCTTCTTTGCGTGCATTCAAAAGATCCTTTAAAAATTGACTGTCAAGGGTCCACTTACACAAAAGAGTTCAATCCAAATCAAGCTATACTGTAACTTGGTGAACATGGTAAACGCAAGTCCTTGATACTATGTCCCGGTTGGTTGAAAGTCACATTGGGTTTATTAGTATTGTTTGTTTATTGTTTCTTGTAGTTGCTTTCAAATACAATTGTTTATACAAGAGAGAATAAAAGAAGTGGAAAGATTCTTAAAAGTTTTTTTAGCATGAATATGCAATTATTGGAAACCAAGGTGACCTAATCAATCAATCAATGTTTGCAAGACCTGCCTTACTACTTGCAAGACACTGACAGATTTCTTTTCAAATAACCATTTGACTATGAATAAAAAACTGTCAGGCCTTTTTAATTCATTGATCATTTTCCATTACTAAAAGGCATTGTACCAGTCTCTTTAAATGCCGAATGGAGGGGGGGGGGGGGGGTGGGGCGGGATGGAGAGGAGTGGAGATGTAACAGAAGGCGGTGACCAAACCTTGAATTGTAATTTTTAAGAGTAGGAGTGCAAATCATGACTATCACCATCAGAAAGGACTCATTCTATATACACCAAATACACCAATAGCCTGCACTAGTTTCTATCTGTACATCAGTTGCTACATGCGCATTGTTTTTACAGCATTGGGAACTAATTAAGATTCATAAATGAATGAAATACGATCAAACTACATTAATAGACAGCACATATCTTATCATTAAGCTGCATGGAAATAGCGATCACTAGACATAGCAAGATGCCAACGTTGCTAGGGAGTAGGCAGCCCTTAGCAACCAATTTCTGTGCAATTAGTCAATATCACAGTGTTAACTTCAGAGTCCTACAACTTTTTAGTTAGATAAGTGATGAAGTTGAAACTTGCATATGATATTGACCATAGATATGGACAATTTTTGAGAAAGTCTGAAATTATTAGTCATCAGGACTATTGAAATACGCCGATATATGTATTTTGATGCAATTAAGATTTTGGGTAAAAAAGGTAAAATTTCACATATTTGAGCCCAAAATGTTATGCAAATCATCTTCAAACCCATCGAAAGTGACATCAGTGCGTAGGAAATTTAATACTCTTTAATATGATGTATTATACGAGAAAAATAAAAGATGTTTTATTAAATATTTACATTCAAAACAGTTCAACACTAATTTACAAGGCAGCCATTTTGGAAAAATGGTCGCCATTTCTTTTCAGCAGCGTAATTTCAAGGTAGTCCACCTGGAAGTTGTGCAGTATGATCTCCTGAACACATTGACACCCAACAACCTTTTACAGCATTCCGTGTCTCAAAAACCCTGAAAATGGGGTTTTGCCCCCTAGGTAAAAGTGAGTGTGTGTAACAAAAACAGGGGTTTAAAGCCATGAATAGAAACCATCTTTTTTCAGAATAAAACAAAACCCAGGTTTGTAGGCCATGAATGATATCACCTCTTTTTATGAATCCAAAAGAAAGATTATTACATGATTGTATCTGTTCCTGAAACAATGAAGATCTAGGACAAGTCTCCCATTGCATGTAGCCGGGTGGGGGAGAGGGGGGGGGGGGGGGGGGGAGAGCACTCAACTACATCGCTGTATACATGCACAAGCAAAAACACGTGAAAGGGTAATTTTTGCTGGTTAGGTGCATGAAATTTGTGACGGATTAAGGATAAAAATCGAAAGAATACGCTTGTGGGGTATCCCTTTTTGGCCATATTTTTCCTGAATTTTGTGCCACGAATCTCTTGTTTAGGAGGTAGAAACCATAGAGTACGCAGAAGTACTTTAATAAGGTGCAAGTTTGACAAATCGATAAGAACACGTTTAGCGTGGATTGGAAAACCTGACGGTGGTCGCTCGTGTATAGCAATGTGGTTGAATGCCCCCCCCCCCCCCCCCTCCTCCCTCCTCAATGTGCAGCCACCCTGGCCATACTACAAAAATAGGCACGATAAAAATCTCATCAAAATTCTCCAAAAATGATTTTAATAACACTTTTCCTCCAAAATTTCTTGTTTAGTTTTAGTCTAGTTTCCCGATAGTTTCATGTCTGATAACAAAATACAAATAAAATACACAGAAACGGATACAACATGTGCCTTCATCCCCTCAATCTACCTTCCCTGCATCCTCAGTGCTTCTTACCATTCTCTTTATGGATAGAGACTAAATGCAACCTATTTTTACTTCTGAAAAATATTGTTTCTTTTGTGCTTAGGCAATATAATTCGATGCTCTGTTATATTTGACTAGAATATCTTACAACCATGTAAATGATAATGACAGTACAAAATAAATTCTGGGACCATCTTATGAAACAAACTCCCATGAACGTACAGTCTTCCAAATAGTGCAGTGGCCAGCTAATACATATAGTGCAATAATAGGTGGCATTGAGCCCATTCACTACTATAGGTGATATCTTGACTAGGTCCGTGTAGTGGAGACAGGGGCGTCGCTAGACTATTTTGAATGGGGGGGGGGGGGGTGTAGAGGCCAGATTGCCGACAAATAATGCCACCGATTGCCGACGACCAACGTCGATAAATTCAACCGTATAAAGCCCATTGAGGCATGTTCAATTGTGCACCTCTATCATATTTTCCTTTTGAACTATATTTTGTTCACCTCACTTGCCGAATGTGTTTGTTTTCCGAAAACATCCTGTATCTAAATATAATACAAGCGAGCGCAGCGAGCGAGGAAAAATATACACTCTCTTACGTACTTAAGTGATAGTTCTTCATCAAACTACATGGTGGGCTTAAAGATATCTAAATTAATTATATTTGGTCACCTCTCTGGCCTGATTCATTCGGTTTCAAGACCATCCTAAATCTTAATATTATACGAGCTAGCGCAGCGAGCGAGGAAAAAAATCTATTTTTCATTGTAGAAGTGACAATACTTTATCAAAATACACGATGGCATTAACTATAAGATATCTAACTTATACAGGTACATTTGGTCACCTCACTTGTCGAATTCGTTTGCTTTCCCAAATCCATCTTGTATATGAATATTGTACGAGCGAGTGTAGCGAGCGAGGAAAAATACATATTTACTCCTTTGCATGATAGAAGTGAAAGTTCTTCATTAAAAAAATGCATGATGGGCCTTTTGGATATCTTGATTTTGGTTACCTCTCTTATCTAATTCATTTGCTTTCAAAGACTATCCTGTATCTAAATATTATACGAGCGAGCGCAGCGAGCGAGGAGAAATATATATACTCTATTTTATGGTAGGTAATAATTCTTCATCAATATACACGATGCGCCTATAGCTTGCAAAATTTGTTTGCTTTCCCCAATCCATCTTGTATCTGAATATTATACGAGCGAGCGTAGCGAGCGAGGAAAAATTCATAATTCTTTTCATGGTAGAAGTGAAAGTTCTTCATCAAAATACACGATTGGCCTTTAAGGTACCTATTTTGATATATTTGGTCACATCTCCTACCTAATTTATTTTAAGACAATCCTATATTTAAATATTACACGTGCGAGCGCAGCGAGCGAGGAAAATATACATACTCTTTTTATGGTAGAAGTGATAATTCTTCATCAAAATACATGATGGGCCTATTGATTTCTAGATTATATAGTGTTCACCTCACTAGCCGAATGTGTTTGCTTTCCGAAAACATCCTGTATCTGAATATAATACGAGCGAGCGCAGCGAGCTAGGAAAAATATACATACTCTTTTTATGGTAGAAGTAATACTTCTTCATCAAAATACATGATGGGCCTAAAGATATCTAGATTATATAGTGTTCATCTCACTAGCCGAATGTGTTTGCTTTCCGAAAACATCCTGTATCTAAATATAATACAAGCGAGCGCAGCGAGCAAGGAAAAATATACACTCTCTTTCGTGGTACCAGTATTATTTCGTCGTCAAAATGCACAAGTAAATAAGCCGAATATGACTCTATTTGGGCACCTTACTCCTCTTTTTTCCTTTTTTTCCCCTCCTTCCTCTTCCCTTTCCTTTCTCTCTCTCTCTCTCTCTATCTCCTTTTTTTTTTTTTGCCGACAGCGATCGTGAATTTGCCGACAAGAATTTTGAGTGGGGGGGGGGGGGGTGTCACACCCCCACATCCCCCCTTTAGCGACGCCCGTGAGTGGAGACCACCAGTCACAGGCTCATTTGCATATAACTGTCAAGATAAGTTCTCTCCAGTCACTGTGTACATGGACACCATATGGGAGGGGGATTAGCAGTAATTGGATTAAGCTGCAGAGTCCAGGGATCAAAAGGGCTTAATCCTCCAGGCCAGAATGTGAATGTGATGTCCAAAATTTCTAAGGGGATGTTTTCGTCATGACCAAAAAAGAGCTGGGACCAGTGATATTACTCAGCTATAACTTCAACCTTGTTGACATTATTCCATGTATATCAAATATCTTCAAACTGATTTCCCATTGTACACTATATATTCTATTGTTAAACCTCCAGGCATTGCCTACATTCCACGTGCATGTAACTGCTTTCTTATTCATGAGATAACACCATCATAATCATAAGTCACAACTTATTCATTGAACCATCCAGAAGCATTGGTACAAATACTTTTTGCTTGCAAAAACGTGATACATGTACGGCTTATGTCGAAAGGGTGCGTGCGCGGAGCGGGATGGGAGCGGGGAGGGAACGGGGATGGCCGCATCCTTTCGAGAGAAGCCCCCCCCCCCTGTTGTCTCGGAAGGGTGGGTTGCGTGTGGGGAGTGAAATTAACGCACCCATTCGTGGAAACCGGGGGGGGGGGGCTTGTCTCCAAAGGGTGTGTTGAGTAGTCTGATACCAGCCGGTTTTTTTTTTGTTAATGTAATAAAAAAAAATAAAAAAAAAAGGTAGGCAAGGAGACAGGCGGTTGGCTATCACCTTATTTCGGTGTCCAAGGCAGGTGCGGATCTGGGCGGGGGGGGGGGGGGGGGGCGAGCGGGCCTTGGCCCCCGACCCAAAATTTGTGTTTTTCAGCCCATTTTCGACCTTTTTGGGTACCTCGCCCCTCCCCCCGAAAAAGAAAGGGGGCCCCCAAAACAGAACACCAAATGGGAAGTGTAATGCACAACCCCCTTTTTGGTTTTTGCTTTTCGCGAAATTCGTGGACCTGTAATAGGATAATAGGATACGCCTCCTCCCCTAATACGGTTTTTACAACACACCCAAAAAATCTTTGGATGCACCCCCCCCCCCGGGGGGGGGGGGGGTTTGACTGCTGGAATGTATTGTACACCTTTTTTTTTTTTTTAGTCGCTATATATAGATTACAAAAAAATCTTCCATGGCCATGCCCCCCCCCCCTCAAATCCTGGATCTGCGGCTGGTCCAAGGATCCCCTAGAATATACATTTTGGAAAGAATTCCTCCTTTTCTGTCTGCTAGAATATTATGGCGGGATGCATAAAATGGAAGAAATGTGTGCCCCACACCCCCTCCTCCTAAAGAAAAGTGAATAGGCATTTTGTTTATGAATATTCTTACAGTGGGGCATACAAAAGGGAAATTCTTTCCCTCATATATATTTTGGGGATCGTTCGACACCCCCCCCCCCCCCCCCGCCTGTCTCCTTTCCTACCCCCTTTTTTCTTTTACTTACATTAACAAAAAAAGGCTTGTATATTAGACTACTCAACACACCCTTTCGAGACATGCCCCCCCCCCCCCCACCCGGTTTCCACGAATGGGTGCTTTAATTTCACTCCCCACACGCAACCCACCCTTCGAGACAACCAGGGGGGGGGGGGGGACTTCTCTAGAAAGGGTGCAGCCTTCCCCGTTCCCTCCTAGACTAGCAAATCTCGGCAGCGAGGTCCGAATTTAACGAGCAGTGACCCCATGACCCCGCTTCCCAAATAAGGACCCTCTCATGAATGATGCATGTTTGGTTTCGATGAGGGGTCAGCTGGTCAGCAAAGTCCGGTGTGTGTGTGTGTCTGCGTGGTGAATGTGAAAGTGATCAATGCATGCAGCTATGCATGCTTTAACCATTATTGACCCTTTCCCCAAGACGTTCAACACGGTATAAGATACATGTATGCATCGTGTTGGTGAAAGGTTTTCCAGCAATTGCTGAGCTGAGTTAACATCGCAAAACTCTGTCTATATAGGCAGACTTTTAGTTCACTTATTAGTTAGTTATTTATAAATAATGGATAACGTGAGATCTGTTAGGTGGTGTATGACTTGTGATTTAAGAAATCCGGTCCAAAGACAGGCTAGAAAAGCTAAACTCAAATACTTACAAAACAAGATAGGAGAAAACAAACAAGACTCGAAAAGACTTTCTGCTTGAATAATGGGTAACGTGAGATCTGTCAGTGTTAGGGGGTGTATGATTTGTGATTTAAGAAATCTGGTCCAAAGACAGATTAGAAAAGCTAAACTCGAATACTTACAAAATAAGATGGAAGAAAACAAACATGATTCGAAAAGACTTTGGCAAAATCTAAACAGTTTAGGATTAAAAAGTAAGAAGAGGAAAGAACAAGAGACAATCTGAGTCTAAAATTTATGGGAAATTATGTCATGATAAGATGGTATAGCTCATGAATTCAATATGTATTTCGCAAATGTGGCCGTCAAAAATTAGTAGACAAACTCAATCTTTTCAGCCCAGACAAAAATTGTATTCGTCAGTTTTACGAAGGAAAGTGTGTACTTGTAAATAACTTCGAGTTATTACCAGTCAGTGAACAATTTGTTTTCAATGAGCTTCGCTCTTGACATGATTCCGGCTAGATTTTGAAAGATAGTGCAAAGATTTTGTACAAACCCTTATGTTGTTTAATGAATCTATCTATCCTGATAAGTACTCTTCCAGAGAATACGAAAATAGCACCTCTATACTACGAAAAAGAGAATATTTTTCCTCGCTCGCTCCGGTCGCTCGTAATAGATAATAAATAATGATTGAGATATCTTATAGGCCCATGATGTATTTGGATGACGAATTATTACTTCTACCATGAAAAGGAGTATATATATATTTTTTCCTCGCTCACTCTTATCAGAAACTGGATTATTTTGGAAAGCAAGCCAATTCGGCAAGCGGAGTCACCAAATGTATACTCTCTATATGATAAGATGGTTTCGGAAAGCGAACAAATTTGGCATGTGAGCTGACCGAATATTTCTAAACATCTTATAGGCCTATCGCGTATTTTGATGAATAACACTTCTACGATCAAAAAAATCTGTTTTTCTCGCTCGCCTGTCGCTTCTCTCGCTCGTAACATCGAACCATTCGGGCGTCAAAATAGATTCATAGTCATCTGACAGCGATTATCATTATTTCCTATAGGCCTACATAGTCCATTTAGATGATAGAATAACAATTCTTTTATAACATGAAGTGGTTATTTTTGGCTCGCTTGCTTCGCTCGCTCACAAGGTTTATATATTAGTGAGAAGCGTAATTTTCCCCAAATTTTGAAAAATCGCTTCATGGCCCTTAAACATTAAAGTAATAGTAATCCACCTAGAGCTTACCCCCCCCCCCCCTCCCTTGCAAGGGACTTTGCGCTAGCGATGTGTGCTTAAATTAATATTTCCAGGGTGTGTGTTTAGCCCCCCCCCCCCCCCCCCGTTTAGAAAAGCATCCTACGCCCATGTATCTATCACACCTTTTTAAAATGTTTACACAATGGTAAAAAAGAAAAAAAATATATGATTGGGAATAGAATTCTAAGAAGATTAACATTAAAAATGATGATGATTTTCAATCGAAATCAATGCATTTTTGGCTAATTATATGTGAATAGGCAAGAATTGACCAAGCGTTGTGCCCCTCACTCTTGCCTCCGAGTACACTTCTTTACCCGTTATGAATAATAGGAGAACCCGCAATTTATGCAGTTTCTCTTGAATACCAGATATATAGCTATTTTATATTAAGTCACTGGATGTGAAAAGGTATAAAAGAGGGGGGGGGGTGGCACAAGAAAGAAAATAGGCGTTAACCAGATGTAAAGGACATTTAGCAGATTTGAAGGGGCAATTTCAGAAGAAGAATCGCACTGCATAAAATGAAAAGGAGCACTATAGACCAATTTCACAACGCAAGAGGGCAGCGGACTGTTCGACACAGTTCGACATACTGGGGTGGGCGCTCCAACTTTTATAGTACACAAGTCAATAGCGCGTTATGTACATTCGTTCGATTTTTTGTCTATTTTGACCAGTATATGCAGATTTATTTTAATATTTGCAATGAGAAATTATCAGGGAAGTTCAGGTCGCAGCTGTGCGGTGCTCAAATGCCACAAGGATTAGAGAAAGTTTAAAAAATGGAAGCTAACTGAGTGCGAAATTCACTCGCTTTTGTCTCATGAAGCCTGTTTGTGTGAGAAGCCGTACTCCCTACACAGATTTCCATAAACAATGTGAAGGAATTCGTCGCCAGTGGGTAAAAAACATCAACAGAAGGGACTTTTAAGTCAAGAAACATTATCATTATGTACTTTGGCGTAAAATTTGATGAGTGAAAACTTGACTTTGTAAACAGGGTAAGATTTAGGGCTCCCGTTTACTACGGCTTCTATGCTGCAATCGAACTTTTACTGACAAAACTAAGTTGAAAAACCATCGAAATTACAAAAATACATCATACCTTCATCCGCAGATATGACCATTGTCTTACCTCATCTACCCATGTATCCATGCTTTATTTTATTGATCTAGAATAAAGTAAATGGAAGAATATCGGGGCATATCTCATATCTTACATTCATTTTGTACACAGAGCCAATCGCGGTCAGCGCGCTTGCCCACAGCAGCAATGGCGTCGCCGATAGAGGGCCAAATACATAAACCGGCCGTGAAATTGGTCTATAACATGGAAAAGGGGCACTTATCATAATCAAACTGGACACTCATTTGAAGAACAAAGAACACTTATCAGATTCGAGGTTGAAAAATTACATTCATAGCAAAGCAAAGGGGGAACTGAACATGAATTAAATGGGTGTGTATCTAATTGAAAAGGGGGCACATGCCGGATTGGAAAAGGAACACATCTAACAAAAAGTGGAATTTGTGGCACTTATAGCATCTTAACAGAAGGGGAAATCGGACATACTAGAAAAGAAAAGGGGCATTTAGCTGGGGTATGTATCTGACTCCGAATGGAGTAGAAAAAGGAGAAATTATCACAGGTGAAGAGGGTCACTCAGCAGAAGGGCAATTGCACTATTAGAACAGAAATGACCAGTCAAAAAGGGGCACATTTCAATTTAGGAATACATGTATTCATTAGAGTCATGTAAAGGGAAAATAGGCCTAGCGCTACATGAAAAAAAGGGAACGGGTCACTAATCGGCAGTAGAAGGGGGGAGTTGTTGGGTTTAAGAAAGGCAACTTATCTGAATCGAAAAAAGGCACCTACAAAAAAAAAATCATCGTCGTAAGAAGAAAAGGGGGCACTGAACAGATTTGAAAAGGACACTGTCAAGGGTACTATAAAAAGGGGCACTTTTGGGGTGCTTGGAAAAGAGGGGGCACTATACCCCCCCCCCCCCCCCCGGGCTCCGCCGCCTCTGATTACCAAGGTATAACACATTGGAAATCCATTTCTGTTAATATAAAGAAAATGAGAACTTAATTTGCTCGTTTTGAAGAGGAAATTAAGGGAATACCTGTCAATAAGATTCAGAGACTACAAGAAGAGAATGACATCCTAAATCATGACTGAAATTGCCTAAATACAGACCACCTTGCCTTTGTATGCCAGGTGAATCGATAGTTTCAAATGTTGTAAATATCTTTATTGATTAAAATTTTTTTACATAGTACTGATTGTTTTCCATTATTTTCTCAATGTCATATAATTTCAATTTAATAATTTTGTATTTTGAGGACCCCACTGGAAATAAGCTCTCGAACTTTTTTTAAAATTTGTTTAACTGATTTTCATGATTACACACAAACCAAATTAAGAAGCAATTAAAAAAAAAGAAATAATGACGGGAATGAATAATGATATCAACAATGAAAAGATAAATAAAAGAAGCAGTTACATCTTGTAAATGTGGTATTTATTGCAAAAACATCTACTGTATAGACCAATTTCACAACGCAAGATGGGCAGCAGACTGTTCGACACAGTTCGACATACTGCTGTGGGCGCTCCAACTTTTATAGTACACTAGTCAATAGCGCGTTATGTACATTAGTTCGATTTTTTGTCTATTTTGACCAATATATGCAGATTTATTTTAATATTTGCCATGAGAAATTGTCAGGGAAGTTCAGGTCGCAGCTGTGCGGTGCTCGAATGCCACAAGAATTGGAGAAAGTTTAAAAATTGGAAGCTAACTGAGTGCGAAATTCACTCGCTTTTGACTCATGAAGCCTGTTAGTGTGAGAAGCCGTACTCCCTACACAGGTTTCCGTAAGCAATGCGAAGGAATCCGTCGCCAGTGGGTAAAAATATCAACAGAAAGGACTTTGAAGTCAAGAAACATTATCATTATGTACTTTGGCGTAAAATATAATAAGTGAAAACATGACTTTGTAAACAGGGTAAGATTGAGGGCTCCCGTTTACTACGGCTTCTATGCTACAATCGAACTTATACTGACAAAAGTAAATTGAAAAACTATCGAAAGTACAAAAATACATCATACCTTCATCTGTCAGATATGGCCATTGTCTTACCTCATGTACCCATGTATCCATGCTTTATTTCATTGATCTAGAATAAAGTAAATGGAACAATATCGGGGCATATCTCATATCTTACATTCATTTTGTACACGGAGCCAATCGCGGTCAGTGCGCTTGCCCACCGCAGCAATGGCGTCGCCGATAGAGGGCCAAATACATAAACCGGAGGTGAAATTGGTCTATAGTTGATAGCATAAGAACGGTTTGACCCTAACAAATATAACGGTCTTCACAAAAATCTACTAATCAAATTTCCCTTTCTTAAAAAGAATATAGAATTTTCCTTTCTTCTTGGCCACTTAATACTCTGTCTCTTTAGGGGTTTTCATATGTTTCTTGAAAGATTCAAATAGTATTCTTGAATTTGCATAGACAAATGAAATATTTTAAAGATACAAATATAAAGGACAAAAATTTGTCAAATGGAACTCCAAACATTTTCTTGAAATTATCCATAGTAAAACAATTATCATGTTTTAAAAGAATTACTTGCAATAAATTATACCATAGGGGCCGGGGTTACCATATCACAATCACAAAAAAATGAACAATTGATTCAGGCATTCTTCCACAAAAGCTACAGTTTGGTGAATCCTTTCTCTTTATCTTAAAGGAGAATGCACCCCAGGCATCAGTGTGCTCTTAGTGAATAAAGATGACCAAGAAAAGTGAACAGTGAAAGTTTGAGCAAAATCGGACAATCTGTTCAAGCGTTATGAATTTTGAAAGTTTAAGTAAATCCCTGTAATGGGAATCACTGAGTTGGCAAACTCTGCCAGCATCTGTGATGTCATTGTGGACAAATCTCAATCCATTTTGTACATAATTCCCCCCCCCAAAAAAAAAATGATTTAATATGAAATTTCAAGTCAGAGATCAACATAATTCTTCCAAGAATGCTTGCAGAATTGATATAGCCATATCATGCTTAATCAAAAAAATCGAAAAAAAAAAAAGAATTTCTATTTTTCTTGAAAATGAAGAATATATTAAATTCTGTGTACAAAATTAAAGGAGAGTTGTCCACGATGACATCACAGATACTGGGAATTTTGCCAATTCAAGGATCCCCACAATAAGGATTTACAGGAACTTTCAAAGTTCATAACTCTTGAAAAAATTGTCCGATTTTGCTCAAACTTTCACTGTTTACTCTTCTTTGATGTCTGGGTTGCATTCTCCTTTAAACAAAAAGTCATTTAAGGCAATGGATTTATGAAGCACCTTGAAATAAAAAGAGCGCAAAGGAGTACTGATTGAACACATAAAATTCAAATCCAATTTCAATCTTGTGGAACATTTGAATGATTTTCCCAGTAATCATAACGCTAATCAGGGGTACAAGAGTCTTAATTGTATTACAGTATATACATATAGGTTTTTTTTTTTTTTTTTTTTGTTTGTTCTAACAAGTTTATCAATAACTATACCAACAACATCATTGTCAGTATCTTCAGAGTTAGCAGCTTCCAACCATGACTTTGGTATATTTTTCAACAACCAAAAAAAAAAAAAAAAAAATGTATATTTCCTTCTATCTTTATGAGAAACATTAAAATCAAGAATCAATTCTTCAAATAAGTTTGTATCCCGGTAAAAGAGGGTTCAATAAATCTGATACCTTACATACATATTCGCATACCATTCATCATAATACAGAATCTGTTTTGACTTTGACAGTATCTTCTTATTGAATGATATGTTTAAAATCTCTTTTACAAGTGCAAAAAGTCAAGTGGATACAAAGAGTTTTTACATCCAATTCAAAGGGATGGAAGATTATTCTGTTGACATTGCTTCAAAATGTAGGTGGTGACTTTATATTTCATTGTAATTATGACCTTAATATTTTAAACTTGACAATTCCTGAATGGTATAAAGATGTCATGATTAGTTGGAGCACAGTATTTCAGAAAAACATTAAAATATGTGACCAAATACTATGGAATAACAGATGTATATTACAAAATGGAAAATCTTTCTATAAGTCAGAGATAAAAAAACAAAGCTTTTGTTAAGGTGTCACATATGTTGGATGAGTATGGCAGACCATTAAGATGGAAAGATGCCAAAAATAAAGGCTTAACATTTGTTGAATACTTTCTGCTTCTCGACTGTTACAAGTTTATGCCATCAAAGTGGAAATTATTATTTTTATCTCAAAACTTTCATCCCATTGTTGACAATATTTCATTGATTCCAACTTTAACTATTGATGACATCACTAGAGAAGTAACAAGTGTACCAAAGTATATTTTTTACACATTTTTTATGAAGGAAAATAACCCATCAATTTCAAATATATTTACACGTTTAAAAGACACCTATGGGTTTCAACAAGAAGAAGTAAGAGAACTTTTAAAACTACCTCTACGTACTACTATAGATACGAGACTTCGAGCCTTACAATTCAAGATTCTTAATAATTTGATTCCTACCAAGGTTTGGTTATTCCGTATTAAAAAGGTAACGGATACACTTTGTACATTTTGTAAAGTATCACCAGAAACTCTAGTGCATCTTTTTTATTCTTGCCATGTCGTTAACCAATTTTGGAATAATGTTGGTACACTTTTTGCTTCACTAGATCTTCCTGATTTCCTCTCAGAAAGTTATGTTCTTTTTGGTATCTGTAAGCCCCAAATTCCCAGAAATATATTTATATTGAACTTTCTGCTCCTGTCAGGTAAACAATATATTTTTAGATGTCGATGTGACGAAACTAAACCTACTCTCTCCCATTTTGGTAACTTTCTTTTATCATTTGAAACTGTTGAACATACCATAGCACAAAGGAAATGCAAATTAGAAAAACATGATGGCAAGTGGGCTATCATTCTGAATACTTTAAAGAGGCGATAAAGCAGAAGGCTATTTTTGTTTTGTTTATTTTTTTTATAGGCCAAGTGCCTGAATTTTTGTTGTTGTAAACAAACATATATGTTTTCTTATTTTATACTATTTTGTATGTTAGACATGTTATTTTATATGCCAACGTCATCTGAACTTTAATATGTGATCCATTATACCATGAATGTTTTGTTATGTATATTTTGATGAAAAGGATCAATAAAACATGAATTACAAAAAAAAAATCTTCTTATTGAACCATAATGATTGACAAACCCCAATCTCTGAGAAAGTCTTACCAAAGATATCCTTAGAAGCCCCTTCTTTAAAGATATACCAAGTCAGAAGGAAATCTGCCAACTGGGTATTATTTAAGTTTTCAGTATGGATTCTGGGATGGGGCATGAGAAGTCCACAGAATATACACATTTAATAAGTCTCGGCTTTCGTGGTTTATCCTGATCAAGCTTATAAGCTATTTGTCTATGTCTATATTGTGTTCGAAGCTTGACGGATAAATATTAATCTATCTATCTATTTATCAACCTAGTAATTACCTGCAAACACTACATTAATAATTCTAGGAAAACTTCAAGGAGTGGCTTGCAGAAGAGTTTTAAAGACAAACATTTATTTGGTGACTTTTTTTTTTACCAATAAATTGCACCATGTATTCGACAAGTGTGTGAGGAAAGTTACAAATGTAAAGTCCATGAGAAGTCAACAAGTCGATTGAATTGAATTGAATTGAATTTATTTGTTCCACATTTACATCGTTCAGATTTAATAAAAATATAATTGTCCATTTCAAATCATACGGTCAGTAATTTCCAGTAAAGTTTTTCCAGATAGATAGCCTATACGGCACAAACAAAAGAGTGTAAAAAGTGGGGAGCCTAAATGGGGAGCCTCTTCTGTAAAAAACTAATATTAAGAAGTCAAATCAGCCCAGCAGTACAACATGAATGAACTCCCATCTCCCCACTGATCTCTCCACTAACTCAGTGCATCTCCCTGGTACCACTCTATCTCGATCTTGTCAGAGTAGTTCAGAATGGTCTTCCAGCAATGCATGTTTACTAGGTCTTTGCAGTTTACAATCATATCAAAACTTTTCACACTGTTCGAATTTGATTTTTAAAATCAATGATATGCAATTATGATTTAAAAAAAAAATATTAAAGATGTTTTTTGCATGGTAATTGTGTTAGATTGTAAAGATATTACATGATATTTAATAGTTATGGCTTTGAAAGGAGACTATAGGTTTACGATCGTTGCAAGGTTACATAATAACCTAATCTTTTGATTGGCATGAGTGGGGACCAATCACGACCTTGCAATCTTTGAATAAAAGTTCCCCCTGAATTTCGGGAGAAAGCAATAAAACCTGCTAAGGTGTACTGGACTGTTCTCATGCTGTGTGTCCGTACGTGCACCTTATTTGTGTACATACTATTATGGTCATGGTGTCGCTGATGTGTGAGCTCGTGAACGGATCATAATGGAGAACATTCCAGGTAGTGGACTAGTTCCCTCCCCGCTCCCATCTCGCTCCGCGCACGCACCCTTTCGACATAAGCCATACATGTACTACACAGGCGGTGATATTGGGGATGGTGGCTGGGGATTTTTGATTGTCCCAATCCACACTTGCTTCGACAAAAAGGAAAGAGAGAATGACACAATTTCCATTTCCACGCGCATCCATAGCCACATGGGGCATTTTTGCGCTCCGTGTGCAAGTGTAGCGCGCATTCGAAAACGCGCCACCAAAAAGCGTGCCATGTCTAGAGGCGCCAAATCCCTGATGGAGATGGAAACAAATTTATTGTTTCGGTTTCGTCATAATGATGATAATGGTCTGCAAAGACCAAAACAAAAAACAAACGGGATATCAGGCGTCTATAAATCATTTTGAAATCCTTTTACAAGTCTTAAATATATTTCTTACGTAGTTCTCATCCAACTTGGAGGAATAGGCACAATATCTGACTTCATCAATTAAACACAGAAAGAACCCTCCATTTGCACTTTTGAAAACAAAGCGGACTGGCAGTTGTAAAATGCATTTTGTCTGCCATACCATAAAACCGTTTGACCTGAAATGATTATTTTTTTTAAAGTGGATTAAACTATACTTACTTCCTGTGATTAAAAAAAAAATAAAAGAAAAAAAAATAAGACAAATGACTGCTTGAAATAGGAGAATAGCTCTATGGTCGGAAGAAATGATACAAAATTAAACAAATCATTGATCAAATTTCAAAATATTTTTAAGGGTTTAGCATACAACAATACATGTAATTCAATCCCAAACCGGCCTTCCAATTTTGTTTTTCAAATAAATGTGAATTTTGAAAGATATTCTTAAATTAATCAACCAAATAATAGTAAGTTCATTGTTTACGAAATAATGTTAAAAAGTTTCACTACAGTAATACGGGGAAAGGAGCATCAAATATTTGACCTTGACAAATGAATCACTACACTCTAAAAAAACAGGGATCATTCGTGGTTATTTTTACGACATTTTGCCGTGGTCGAAAATTATTAACCACGTTCGCGGTTATTTTTCCTCGTAGTTTCTTCTTCTTCTTCTTGAAACGACATCAACGCGATGTTAGCCGCGCGTGGTTAAAGGATATCCCGTGGTCATTTTCGATTGCGACTCGTAATTTCATTGGCTAATTGACAGATACGTCATCACTGCATATTTCGCACCTCCCGTAATTTGGAAAATGGACGTTGAAGAGCTGTTGAGAGAGTGGGGTTTGAAGAGTATGCTGCAACGTTCAGAGGTAAGTAAAGTGTAAAGTAATCATCTAAACTACACAAATAAATATCATAGATTATTTGTAGGTACTGTTTGTAATGACATGTGAATCGGTTGCAAAGATTGAAGTGGATTAGCTCAAGAGTTTCTCGGTCGCGAGATTGTTGTGCATACGCTAGGCACTAGTACAGTATGCATGCTGCATGATACAGAATTGCCGGGGGTCGTGTGAACGGACGCTAGATTGAAGTTTGTTTTATGAAGTCTTTTCTTTGGATTCAACAACAACTATTTATAAAATAACACCAATCATCATCAATGCTTGTTCTCTATTATATATACTATACATTATATTGCTTGTAAGTTCAACTGACATTCCAGATACACATGTTCTTGTTGGACTCGGGGTTGGGACACACAAAGCGACTGTGCGCTTCAATCCGGTCTCGCGCCAAACGAAACAAGCACTCGCCGCCGCGGCTGGCGCTCGGCCGGCTGCGGAGATGCCTCCGCTGTACATGTGGGGTTATCACAATTCTGTGATTTAGCACAGGAGCCAAATTCCAGTAAAGCACATTCCTTGTGCAAAGTTTGGCAAAGACAAAGTCACAAAGTTAGTCCTCGCATTACTGCAGATCGCGCCACGCATGATCCAGGCCAGGGTACCGTACTCGTCCACGAATCTAGACCTAGGTCTAGTGGTACTGGCAGTACTGCCAGTACCACTACACTAGGACTCTAGGTCTAGATCTACTACAGCTAGTAGGCCTACACCATTATCTCAAGAATACCTGTACAGCACTGACATTGACTGGGCTGTCGGGTTGTAGAGTGTAGTGTATAGCCTAGGCCCTAGCCTATGTGAAAATTTAGTGGTATGGATCGATTCATTTTCGATTCATTGTTAAACTGTTAAGAAAAAGTTGAAATTAGATCATAGATATATTTTGTAGTTTGGAAGCTTTTCAGAAAATGTTGCTCAGTCATATTATTAGTCTTTTTCGTTTTAATATTATTAACGAAGGTTTAATATTTTTAACAAAGGTAAAAACCTTTGTTATTATTTTACTACTGATTTACTCCATCTAACGCAATGTACTATGTGAGTTTTCAATATTTTCTCTTCCCACTGGTTTATTAAAAAAATATCTCTTTTTATTATAATCCTGGGGAGAGCACTCAGAACAGCAAGCACTCTGAGTAGTTTGTAACCAGATATAGCGCTTTATAAGAAATTGCTTATTATCATTATTATTATTATTATTATTATTATTATTATTATTATTATTATTTCTTGGTCCTGATTTCATCCCCTGATAGTGATAATAATAGGGGGGGGACATCCCCTCATAATTTTAGGATGTCATGATAAATCCCCAGGTTTTATGGGGGAGGGAATAGCAAACTCAAAATTAATACGACGTATTTTAGCAAAAAGTTAATTGTAACCAACAACAATAACAAATTAACAATAATTATACCGCTTACACTTTAGCCAATCACAGTCAGTTTCTTGCAATTCTGTATTCCAGTTATTTAGAGTTTATATATATTTTGGCTTGCAATGGAGAATCATGTTCGTCCACAGATTGAAGCTGCATCGTGCTGCTATAAAGCACAAAATAGAGATAATTGGTATCTCCATCATGTCAGTCACTTATCACATCCACTTTGGTCTAGGATTCAACAGTTTTTTAGATGTTTCCTCCTTAACCCATTCGTGACAGAGGGTCCACATTATGTGGTTTGGTTTAATAACTTTTGATGCAGAGCCCCAAAAATCATACCAAATACATGAGCGGAAAGAGCAAAAAATTCTACACTTACTGTCCCCATTTTCGTTCCATCAATATTTGTTGTTTGATGCTGAAATTTTTTTAAAGGAAAATAAGCATTAAAATCCTTAAATTGGCAATGCGATGAAAATGTTAAATTTACCATTTTACCCTGCAAATTGGCAACTTTATGACTTCTCATTGTACATTCAGTCAATTTATAGTTATTTCAGATACATGATGTTTTATAAGAAAAATGTAGCAATAAAATAAAAATGTTGGTGTTGCCAATTTGAGAATAAAAGCTGATTGAATTAGGCTTTAAATAATTCCTGTCACGAATGGGTTAATTGGTATTTCCTCCATTCTTCATGATACACTTTACACAGTGACACCCCTGGCGTGTCGGATTGTCTTCCTTTACCCATTTTTTTTTTTTTTTTTTTTTTTTTTTGGGGGGGGGGGGGGGAGCTGGGCGCCCTAAAGCATAACGAAAATAGTACTTGTTTGATAAATGGTTATATTGTATTATCAACATCATGGATTGCAGCTTAAGTCCTTGAATATTATGGCTATTGCACCTCCATGAATTCAGCTACTTTGTTGGTATTTTCACTTTCCTAAAGAAGAAACAAAATTGATATCAAATTACCTAACAATTCTAAGATGAAATTGAATATTTATTTTTTAAAGGGTTAGTTTAGGGGCTTGCTCGATTCACTCGCTCGCAAAATTTATTCTTAAAGATGATACACCATATCCAAAATTTTACAGCCCCTCTTCTGAAATTCCGGTCCATTAGGCCACTTCAAAGTCTCACTTATATACTTATACATGTATACGATTGTGTGGGGGAGTGTGGTACATGTATACACCACATATGTGTACATATACATCATGTACATAGGCCTAGATGAGATCATCCCCCTCCCCCCCCCCCCCCCCCCCCCCCCTCCCTCAGGTTTGAGGACCTGTCTACACCCTGACTGACTAGTACTATAGTCATGTGGTACAAAGGGTGGCATACAAATATATACAGGTTGGCAGCAGTTGTGTGATTTGCTGAGCTTATTCACATTTTTTTTCTTCTTTTCTTGTAGATAATGGAATAGATGGTGAAGCATTTCACCTCCTTGATGAGGCATCCATCACTCAACTATTTCCCAAACTCGGTGATAAATTGAAGTTCTCCAAGTGCTACAAGGAGTTCAACAGATCCATGCAGGATGACAGGACTGTCACACTCAAAGAGGTACTATTTGTAATAAGTGAAAATTCAGCATGAATGGGGCTCTTATGCTTTCTTTGTCATGAGAGTATACATGGGGGAAGCACTGAGAGCCCGATCACCCGAAAATTAGCACTCATTACACTAACAGAGCAAAATTGTATAGATGACAGAGATGCCAATTGTTCTAATTTTCTTGCACTTCTTGCAGTTAACAAAGAAAATGTTAGCAGAAACCAAACAAAAATACACATTCTCCATTCCATTTTCATCTGCACAGGGCCTTTAACCCTGTTGGTCAAGAAAATATTTGAACTTTGCTAAGAAGGCTCTTTCTTCACCTGTTATGTTTGTTTTCTCAAGATCTTGGTGTGGGAGTAGGAAGCTTAGTGGTATTTCTGGATTTCTGCAGATATCATTGAAAAGTTGAAGTATTTTTGTTGCCCATATGGCCCTCGTCCTTTCACTTACAATCCAGAGCATGCAACACTCAGGATAATTGCATCTCGGTTTTATTCTCAGTGTTTAATCTCAAGTAATTATTGCATTGACATTCTATTTCTCTCAGACTCAATTCCCGAATGGCAGATTGATGAAATGCGTTGATGGCTTCAGTACAACATAGAGCCCAAAAGCAAAGTTGGGGAGTATACAAAGATAACATCCAGGATCCGGCTACGGGAGATATGGACTGAAGAGGCAACTACGCCTTCCATCCTAGGAAACTGGCCTCAGATGTTAGATGCACCAGGCATGGTATGTAAAAGTAGAATAATTTTTTTTTAATGTCTCTGCCACATAATGGTGCTACAGGAATAATGGTTTTGGAATGTGTTTGTGTGTTCCAAGGTCAAATGTGAAAGGCCACAGGTCAATGTTTTTATCCTGCTTATGAGTAAAGAAAAAATTCATGAAAAGCAGAAGGCAAAATTTGTATTAAAAGGATATTAGTATATTTGATGTTAACATAACAAATATCATAACTATGATATTTGTGTCAAGAGATGCAAAAGACTTAGTGGTATAACAAAAAAGTCAGAATATTACATAGGGTGATTTGGGGGTGAAAATCGTCTAAAAGAGGCATGCCTCCCCCCTCCCCCCCCAGTCCTTTTATCCATACTTCAAATCATAGAAACAGTATTAAGCCTTTCTTTGTGACTGTGGTGATTGAACGTGATTCTTTAATCTCAGTCCCTCTGCATAATTTACTTCTATATATCTAACGTAAGGGAGCGAAACATTCTTTTTATTTCTTTTCTCTAGATTGAAGAAGACTTCAATACATTATTTGGCCAGCACAAGTCTGACAAGTTAACGACAAAATGGACCCAGGAATTGGCAGGTCACGTCATGCATTACTGCGCAATGCAAAGAAGCAGTTCTGCCCTAGGAGATGTCTTCCAAAGCTTAAAAACTGGTAAATTTTGAAAGCTAGGCCAGGCCTCCTAAGTTTCAGATGGGTTTATATTTCAGTTTGTGTGACATATATTGTTTTTATATATATCACAATCAACAAGACACTTTCCAAATGCAACTAGAAGAAAAGTGTAATTATTTTGACCCACTTCTCCCCCTCCCTCCAATCTAAAAATGCCTCTCAACTCTTGCATGATTGCAACATACCCTCCTGTTATTCTTTCCTTTAAACTGCCGTTGTTATGACAGCTTGGTATCATAACTGATCGTCTGTTCACATTGTTTTCACTTTTCCCCATGTCACAGTGCATGAATGTCTGTCCATCAGGAGTTATTACAGATCAGCTGCTCACAAACAAATGAAAGACAATCCTGCAGATTTGTGACAGTCTCCATGTCAGTTTTTATATAAATGCTACAAAAATATGTGCTATAAAGAGACGATTTTCGGTTCCCCTCAGGACCCCCCCCCGAAAAAAAAAATCAGTTTTTTGGGCGGCACCTTCTCATTTTTTGCCCAATTTTCATAAAATTGGTGTCAAAATGTCAAAATGTCAAAATAAGGTAAAATAAGGCTTTAATCTTTCAAACACATCCCCTCATTTTTCATGCTCTCAGACAGCAATATTTAGAGGAAAGCATTTGTGAATTGGCTTTAACTATTTCTTCTTTAATGTAGTTGTGTCCATTTACAGTTTCACACTCGCTTGCAAATCTAATTTACAAGAAAGTTTAATAGTATGTCTGTTTTTGTCACCCTGTCTATGTACATAACATCTTGATTCATGTTCAAAATGATTCATCAATCATATACCTAAGATATAAGATATTTTCTTGAATAATTTGTAATATTGTGATCCATTTGGGCTTTGAAGCACTGAAGTGACCAAAGTTTAGTCCATGCAAATCTACATGGTGTAAAAAAAAAAAAAAAAAAGAACTAGGAAGTCTATGTGATATTTAAAAAATTTTGGTGCTCACCAAATGCACAAAAGATATCCTGGCCGTAATAATTGGTAATACATGTATATGAAAATTGTTAACATGTTGACTGAAAGTAGTTAAGGTTTACAACAAAATTATTTTATGCCTCTGCCCACTGCACAACAAAGTTTGGTGGTGAAGGCATTGTTTTCAGGTCATCTATTTGCTTCTTTTATTTACTAGAATTATTCAATTTGTAAGTTTTCAAGAATGTAACCCTAAAATGGCCGAGGGTGGAATCCACCGGCCCCTCCCCCCCCCCCCCCCCCCCCCAATGTTTCGCGCTATATTTCTGCAACGCGCCAAGATGTCACCGTGGCACTGCATGACATTTTTCTGTAGCATCTTGCTCATTTTTAGGGACTAACTATGTGTACGCGGTTCCTAGTTACACAATATTTTGTACTCTGATCAAAATTTGCTCAAAAACGTGATTTCATGTACAAATCCAGGAAAAATTCATGAATGTATAATTATTTTTACTATTAATTATCAAAATCAATTAGTTTTAGTCAGGTTATGATCTATTTTAGGTGTGTTCAGATATGATACGACTCTGTGCTGCCATGTACGCTAATGAACCTAATGAACATACATCAACGCGCCAAGCCACAACAAAAGAGAGAATTTTGCCAAAACTTGCGCCAACTTTTTTATAAATTTGATCAGTATTCATTCTTTTGCAGCCAGACAGCAAACCAAAATATGTCCTGCCTCAGCTACATTTTTTTGGTCACCCTAAAACCCCTAGACCTGTACACAAAAAATGTGGCACGAATCGGCATCATATCTCAATGCGCCTCTTGTTTTTCATTTTTGTACATTGTGACCCATGATATCTTGTCCATTAAATGGGGACATGAATTAAGCAAGTTATTTCTGATTTGATGCTTTTTAACTGAACGCTCGTATTATAATCTGTGAACAGAATGTGTATATTTACAATGTAATTTGTCATTGTCTCTTCTAAAGCTGCATGATAAAGAATGGACAAGAAAACTTGTGACATGGGAAACATTCAAATTGTAGACAAAATGCAACTGTAACCCTATCTTAACTGGGGAGGAGGGTCAAATTGACCCCCCCCCCCCCTTGACATTTTTCGCGATAATTTCACAACGCGCAAAGATTTTGCCACGCGATTTCGGTACTTTTTCTTTTAAAGTCTCCCACAAATTTTAAGACCAAATTTGCGATGTCCGGGTACAGTGTTGTGAAGTTACTTAATATTTTGTACATGCACGTCAACCGAGAACAGCTCAAATTTGTGATCTTGTATGCAAATTCTATGTTTAGATAAATTAATGTAATTTGGATTATTTCCACTTTTAATCATTGCTATTAATTCATTCTAGTGTTAAAAAGCTTGAAACGGTGTCTGCAACAAATTTTGGTTATAAATAATAAAAAAAAAACAAGAAATTGATTTTGTTTGTGCTATTTTGTTTGTTGCAGACACCTTTTCAAGCTTTTAGCAAGGGATTTTTTTGGTTTATGTTGAGGAATACCAATACAAAAAATTAGCAACCCTTTTTATGGAGTTATATAGGTGAAACTATGATTTCATGCATATATTTGAATAATTAATTAAAAATAGAAAGCTGATTTTTTCTTATATTATGACCATCCGGCTCTATGTCCAGGCAAAATTGAAGGAGGGTGGGGGTGGGGGTCAAACTGACCCCCCCCCCCCCCCAGTAAAAATTTGGTCTTAAATAGCCCAGTTAAAATAGGATTAGGGCAAAATTAGTTTTGACGTTTATATATTCTCATGTTGTAAAGGGGTTAAATGATAGTGAAATATAACATGTTTATGTATTCTAATGCTTGTATTTCATTGCTGTATATATTATGTTTGACAGATGGGAATTATCATCATAATTTATTCCATTATGCATGAAGTTGAAGTGAATTTCCATGCTGTATGAAATAGCATTACTGCAAAACATTTGTTGTTTAAAATCAAAAGAAACCTTTAAAACATAGCAGTTCTATGTGAAAACATTCATTTTGTGCCGACACAGTGTCATTTAAACATAGAACCTTTGGTGTTTTTTCCCAGTTTTGTAGTACATTTCCAGTAATTAAAAGTGATATCTTTCTGATCCAGCAAAGCCGGAGGCATAGATTTCAACCACGTATACTCGAGGATTCATCCGGTCACCATGAAAAAAAAAATAGGGAATTCTATTTATGGGTCTCTTTTAGGTCAGAATATGAAAATAGAATATCTCACATTCTACCATTAAGGTCAAACCATGCATAAATATTTCTATATAACTGGAATATAATGTATAAATTACGCAAATTATTGTACCTGTATTGACAATTACATTTCTTGATGTTCGAATTAACTGTTTGAAATTTGAATAAAATTCAACTCATTTGATCAGAAAATTCATTGCACATTGTAACATTCAATTTTGTTGTCAAAAGTGACCTGATGCGTGAAAGAGTATAGAAGAATAATGAGGTTCGGACAATATCATTAATTCAACCACGGCATGAAATGACCACGTGATGACCACGTTCAAGTGTTGTATTCACCACAGAAGCATGGTCATTTTATGACCACGTTTGGGTCATTTTATAACCACAATATGATGTTATTTGAAATGACCACGGAGAACGTGGTCGAATCGACCACGGTTGTAGTAGGTGCATAGTTGGCCCCTGTGACGTGGTTAAAAATAACCACGTCGTGGTCAATTTTTTTTAGAGTGTATGAAGCACGCAGGTAAATTTATTTCGTGGAGTACTTACAACTATACCTACTTTTAAGCTCTGGTTAACTTGACCATAGAGATAATGCATATAAATTTACCTTGTTAAATGGATCAATTAAACACGACAGAAGCAAATGATTCATTTGCACCTTTGAAAAGAAAGTGGACTGGCAGTTTACTGATGCATTTTTGTCTATACCATATCATACAAACGTTTGACCGTAAATGATTTTCTTTTTAACGTGGATTCAACTATACTTACATCCTATGATTCGGAAAAGAAAAGAAATGAGACGAATGATTGAAGCAAATATGAGCACAGTGCGTTTAAAGTTCAGATTTAAAACTTCCAAGTTTGAGCCTAACAACCAGGCATGTAACATTTTACTCAAATACCTGCATGCGAAAGGGTTGTTCTTTATTTGATAGAATAACCAAATAATTGCATTTTTATTGCTTGAACAATTACGTTGAAGGTTTAGAATACAACCATGCATGATCAATCTTATTTCAAAAATGCCTCCAGATGTGTTTATTATAGGGGAATTAAATTTTTTGGACAAATTAACCACATAATTGCATGTTCTTTGTTCAGACAATAACGTTAACAATTTCTAGAACTCCCATTACGGGAAAAAGAGAATCATATATTTGATCTAGACAAACATGAATCATTATCAAGTGCGCAAGCAACTTTTTTTTTCGTGAATTAATGTGAATTTCGCAAATATTCATTCTTTGGATGAATGAAGTACGTAGTTCTCATCGAATTCAGAGGAATATTCAAAATATTTGATTTTATTGATTCTACACAGAATGAATCCATCATGTGCAGCTATAATGATACAGCAAATTGGCAGTTTTCCAGTCCAAACTGACCTTCTGATATCAAAACGATATTTGATATACATAAGAATGTATGAATTAAGCTTTACTTACGGCCTATGGTCGAAAGAAATGAAATAGAAATGAGACAAATCATTGAACAGATTTCAGAATATTGTTAAGGGTTTAGCATACAAACATGCATGATCGATCTTACTTCAAAATGCCTCCAGATATGTTTGTTATATGGGAATTATATTATATTACAAAATAACGACATAATTGCATGTTCTTTGTTTACACAATAACGTTAACAATTTCTACAGCTCCCGTTACGGGAAAAGAGAATCAAATATTTGATCTGTACAAATGAACCACTATGAAGCATGTAGGTAAATTCATTTCGTTTAGTACTTAAAACTTTGCCTACTTTTAAGCTCTGGTTAACATGACCATAGAGATAATGCATATAAATTTACCTTCTTAAATGGATCAATTAAACACACAGAAAGAACCCGTCATTTGCACCTTTGAAAAAAAAGTGGACTGGCAGTTTACTGATGCATTTTTGTCTATACCATATCATAAAACCGCTTGACATTAAATGATTTTTTTTAAAGTGGATTCAACTATACTTACATCCTATGATTCGGAAAAGAAAAGAAATGAGACGAATGATTGAAGCAAATATGAGCACAGTGCGTTTAAAGTTCAGATTTAAAACTTCCAAGTTTGAGCCTAACAACCAGGCATGTAACATTTTACTCAAATACCTGCATGCGAAAGGGTTGTTCTTTATTTGATAGAAAAAGCAAATAATTGCATTTTTATTGCTTGAACAATTACGTTAAAGGTTTAGCATACAACCATGCATGATCAATCTTATTTCGAAAATGCCTGCAGAGGTGTTTATTATAGGAGAATTACATTTTTTTGGACATATTAACCACATAATTGCAGTTTTTTGTCTAAACAATAACGTTAACAATTTCTACAGCTCCCATTACGGGAAAAGAGAATCAAATATTTGATCTGGACAAATGAATCACTATGAAGCATGCAGGTAAATTCGGTTCGTGGAGTACTTAAAACTTTGCCTACTTTTAAGCTCTGGTTAACATGACCATAGAGATAATGGATATAAATTCACCTTGTTAAATGGATCAATTAAACACGACAGAAAGAACACTTCACTTGCACCTTTGAAAACAAAGCGAACTGGCAGTTTACCAATGCATTTTTGTCTACCATATCATTGAACGTTTGACCTTAAATGTTTTGTTTTTTTTTTAAGTGGATTCAACTATACTTACAGTCTATGATTTGGGAAAGAAAAACGAAATGAAACGAATGATTGAAGCAAATATGAGCACAGTGCCTTTAAAGTTCAGATTTAAAACTTCCAAGTTTAAGCCTAACAACCAGGCATTAAGCATTTTACTCAAATACCTGTATGCAAAAGGGTTGTTCTTTATTTGATAGCATAACCAAATAATTGCATTTTTATTGCTTGAGCAATTACGTTGAAGATTTAGCATACAACCATGCATGATCAATCTTATTTTAAAAATGCCTGCAGAGGTGTTTATTATATGGGAATTACATTTTTTGAATAAATTAACCACATAATTTCATGTTTTTTGGTTAGACAATAACGTTAACAATTTCTACAGCTCCCATTACGGGAAAAAGTGAATCAAATATTTGATCTGAAGAAATGAATCACTATGAAGCATTGTTACGAGTTTGAGTTAAAAGATAAATTCCCCAAAGTCTGGGGTGGAGAATACAGTGGTTTTTCTGGTAAAAAGTAACGATCAGCGTTCTTGTGATTCTGTCGTGTGAAATTCATCTAAAGTAATCATTAGGCCCTACCAAGTGCAGAGTTAAGTAAGTAGGAACGTAACATGGGGGCACGTCAAAGGAGTTTCCTAAAATGTATATTTTAGGACCCGTGGATTGGCATTCAAATGAATAATTATCTATTGTTATAGAAGGTTGGATAGTTCTTAGATGTAGAACGTAGTCGTTGCCACTTTGTATATGACTTGTGTAGATCTGGTTCCGTCACGGCGTACGCATTGGTCGGAACTTTTTGGTCCTTTGGTGGGATATAATTTGTTTTCTGACGGTACAGCGAATATTTGGTCTGGTTTGGTCCTTGTACAGTAATTATAGCACGCTGTATGATTATTAATTGTTATGTTGTAGACCTGGACTTGTCTAGTGGCCTGGACCTGGACCGTGCGCAGATTTTGGTTGCGGTCGAATCTAGTTGAGAGAGTACAGTACGAGTAGTAGTACGTGTGCGTGCGTGTGCAAATTTCGATCGTCTGCGCACGGGGCACGCAGAATTTTTTTTGCGGTAGTCTCGTGTCAAGGCTTGGTTAGTTTTCATTTGTCTTCTGAACTAACAATGGCGGAAGATAAAGTGAACATGTTTTTGGATAATCCCACACTTAATGGGTTGGATACTCTTCGAAAGGATGAGTTGCGTGAGGCTGCAAAGCATTTTGGTGTGGCTGCTTCTTCCACTTCACGGAAGGCAGAAATAAAAGAAAAAGTAACTCAGTGGCTCTATGATAATAAGGTATGGAAGGAGATAGATGTAAGGGATGATGAATCTTCTGACTTATCTGTGGACTCTCAGAATAAGAGTGGTGATGGAAAGGGGATTGAGGCGCAGCTAAAATTGAAAGAACTTGAGTTACAAGGGAAGAGAATTGATTTGGAAATGAAAAATCTGGAGATGAGGATGAAGGAGATGGAGTTTGATAGAAGTAGAGATAAGAATAAACCACAAAGCTTTGATGTTTCTAGAAATGTTAAGTTAGTCCCAAAGTTTTGTGAAGACAAGGTGGATGAGTTCTTCCATCATTTCGAAAAGCTCGCCTCTAGTCTTGACTGGCCTAAGTCTGCGTGGCCAACGCTGGTGCAGTGTTCTCTGGTAGGGAAAGTACAGGCGGTATACGCATCCCTTTCGGCCACTGACTGTTCTGAGTATGACACTTTGAAAAGTGCCATCTTACGGGCTTATGAGCTGGTGCCAGAAGCCTATCGGCAGAGGTTTAGGAATTCCCGTAAGGGTGATAGCCAGACGTTTGTTGAGTTTGTGCACGAGAAGCGAATGCACTTTGATCGCTGGCTGTCGGCAAGTGGTGTGAAGAACTTTGAGCAATTGCAGGAGCTCACCCTCTTGGATGAGCTAAAGAGATGCATTACACCTGATATGAGGCTGTATTTGGAAGAGAGGAGGTAGAAGATGTAAAACACGGTGCTGTTCTCCTCGACGAATATTTGCTTACACACAGAGGCAGTTCCAGGGGAAGCACAAGTTTGAAGGGGGCTTCTCTTGGGCGTGATAGTGAATCTTCTAGTCCTAAGAGTAGTACAAAGAGAGATGGGTCTTCGAGCCCATTGGTTAGGAGAAGGAAGGTAGGACCATGTTATTATTGCAAGAAGGATGGTCATTTCATGTCTGAATGCCCGTCCTTGGAGACGAAACATTCAAGGGCAGTGTCTGGTGGTGGTGGCTTGAGCCCAAATGCTTTGGTGAATGGAAGTAGTCTGTCTAGTTCACGCAAAGAGGCGGTCCAAGAATCTTTGGGCTTTAGCCCGTTTGAACTAGTCTTTGGACACAATGTACGTGGTCCTTTAAAGGTGTTGAGGGAAAAGCTCTTGTCTGAGGATAAGGATACTCAGTTGTTGGATTATGTGTCCACATTCAGGAACAGACTGACTAGGGCTCGTACACTGGCAGCTTTTCACCTAAGGAGTGTACAGAGGAACATGAAAGTTCGGTTTGACAAGAAGTCTAAATTTCGCAGCTTTACTCTAGGAGTACAAGTGTTGGTTTTGCTCCCTATCCCTGGAGATTCGTTGCAAAACAGGTTCTGTGACCCGTATGTTGTGAAAGAGAAGATTGATGATGTGAATTACATCATTCATACCCCAGATAGGCGGAGAAAAAGTCGTTTGTGCCAAGCGAACATGCTAAAGGAGTATGTGAGTGGAAAACACGGAAATGGAAGAAACCCAGTTGTGGAATGTGCAAAGCAGAGCAGTATGCTGCCTTGTGAAACAGAGGGGGGTTTGCAAGGACCTGTAGTAAGTGTAGGTAGTGTCGATGTGCTCGAAATCAATGACGTGGCTGGGAAGATGGATGTGAGTGAGAATGGCAGAGTGCCAGAAGTGAAGTTGAGGAACTCAGATATCCTGTCTGACCTTGACGAAAAGCTTCGTCATCTTTCTGGGAGAGAGAAAGATCAAATGCAAGAGTTGATATGTGAGTTTCATGAGCTTTTTGATGATGTTCCCAAGAAAACGGGTGTCCTGTTTCATGATGTAGATGTGGGAGATGCTGCTCCGATAAAGCAGCACCCTTATACGTCCAATCCACTAAAAATGGAAATATTGAGGAAAGAGGTTAGGTACATGCTAGAGAACGACATAATAGAGCCTAGCAAAAGTGAATGGAGTTCACCTTGTGTTCTGGTCCCTAAACCAGATAAGACCTTCAGGTTGTGTATAGGAGGGTTAATTCTTGTACCAAGTCTGATTCTTACCCAATTCCGAGAATTGACGATTGCATAGACCGCATTGGGGCTGCTAGGTTTGTCAGCAAATTCGATCTTCTAAAAGGGTACTGGCAAATACCTTTGACTGAGAAGGCAAGAGAAGTGTCTGCCTTTGCCACATCCGATGGATTGTTTCAATATAAGGTCATGCCCTTTGGGTTAAAGAACGCTCCGGCCACATTCCAGAGGATGATTAACAGCTTGACAGCAGATCTGGTTGGTTGCGAGGCATACATCGATGATGTTGTTGTGTACAGTGAGTCGTGGGAAACCCATCTTCAAACTGTGAGAACGCTCTTTGCCCGCCTCAGAGAAGCAAATCTAACAGTCAACTTGGTCAAAAGCGAATTTGGTCAAGCTCAAGTGACATTCCTTGGCCACGTTGTGGGACTCGGTGAGGTGAGACCCATACTAGCCAAAGTGGAAGGGATTGCTGATTTCCCACCGCC
Organism: Echinometra lucunter; assembly: GCA_029962745.1. NCBI lineage: Eukaryota > Metazoa > Echinodermata > Echinoidea > Camarodonta > Echinometridae > Echinometra > Echinometra lucunter. The sequence continues at coordinate 4,931 of JAPZVO010000129.1, read as the reverse complement.
AGAGAACACTCGCGATCTTCGACGGTTCATAGGAATGGCCGGATATTATCGCAAATTCTGTCGTAACTTTGCGGATGTAGCGGCACCCCTTACCTATCTCCTTCGCAAGAATGTGCCATTCCAGTGATCATCAGACTGTCGGGTTGCATTCGAGCATATCAAGGCCATTCTGGTAAACAAACCAGTGCTAACTGCCCCTAACTTCTCCAAGCAATTCCAACTTGCAGTAGATGCCAGCGGACGAGGTGCAGGGGCCGTGTTAATGCAGACAGACGATAATGGAGTAGACAAGCCCGTGTGTTATTTCTCTAGAAAGTTCACAAGCGGACAACAGAACTACTCTACTGTTGAGAAGGAAGCTCTGGCTTTGGTTCTGGCCCTTCAACACTTCGATGTGTATCTGGGTACCACATCTGTCCCCATACGCGTCTGGACTGATCACAATCCTTTGACTTTCTTAGGAAAGATGAAGAACAAATACCAAAGACTGATGCGCTGGAGTATCATCCTCCAAGAATATGATCTAGACATTAACCATGTTCGTGGTAAAGACATGTCATCGCAGATGCGCTGTCAAAGTGTTAAGGACTCAGAAATTGATGTGGACATTATTTATAGAGCCCACCACCAGATGATAGTCTGAAATAGAGGACAAATTTGATTAGTTCATTTTGCTTTGTTTTCTGCATAATTGTGGTTATGAAAGAAGTGTCGATGATACTTGCTAAATGTACATGCGTTCAGGTGTACCATGGCAGTTTGTATCAGCATTGGAAGTGAATTTTCATAATGAAGTATTTAAGACTTCTTTTACTACAATATTAACAACAACAACAACAACAAAACCCAAGAAGGAGCATTAGTCAGCCACTTTGTTGTGCACCGGTTTGATATAAGCATGATCACAATTCAATTCTCAAAGTTGTCGGTCTAACAAGTGAACATTACATTCATTGTACGTCTATGCATGTAGACCATTTTATTAAATGTGTATATAATAATGTGAAAGAACACGGTATTGAGCTGTCGATGAAAAACAGTAAATTTAATTTTCATCTCGTGCTTATGGTTGAATATGTAAGGTAGAGAAGCAACCATGATATAAATGTTTGTTACTCCACAATTAAAAAAAAAAAAAATCAATTTAAAGAAAGAATGTTTCAGTAATTTACCTTGTGTTTAGTAAGTTTTCTGTGCATTGAACGAGTTTACATGTGCTATGGCAATGTGAATGTTACTGTTTTGATGTGGATCCGTTATTTGTTTGAAAAAAAAAAAGGAAATGGAAAATACGTAAATGGCATACATAATTTCACAAAGACAGTCTTTACATGTATTTCGGAACCATATGTTTGATACTAAATGTACATGATATTTGGGGTGTTGACCCGAATCTGTAGAATCTGCTGGTTTAGGATAAAGTCCTCAAGAGTATATTCATGGTAGAGAATGGGCATTTTCTTGAACTTCATTTTATAATGTTTTTTTTTAATTTTAATATAGAAGTTTTAGTGACTTGAACTGTAACTGCCAAGAGGAAATGCATGATAATTACAAGTGTATGGTGAAACATTAATATTGCTGAATGGTAAAGATTCAAGATGCAGTGAGAAAAGCTCATTACTCTACGACATAAGATGCATTAGAAAAAGAAACATTCAAGTGAGTTTTAAGATTTTATGCTCTTGATAATATTTGATGTTCCAAATGTTCGTGTACGTTATAAACACTGCCAGAGTGTTTGCACTCGATGTCTTTTATGCTTAAGCTTAGATGTTTATATGAGATATTGCCCTCGGATCGCTTATTGTTCAGTAACTACTGGAAATTGTTGTTTGTTACTGGTAGAAAAAGCCCTTTTGTTTTTACTTACATTGGATTTTTTTCTTGAAAAGAAAATGTTTCTCCAAGTTTTGTAACCCCATATGCATGCTGGGGAGTTTTGCCCAATGGTGCAAAACTTTTTTTATTTGGGGAGGTGTTACGAATTTGAGTTAAAAGATAAATTCCCCAAAGTCTGGGGTGGAGAATACAGTGGTTTTTCTGGTAAAAAGTAACGATCAGCGTTCTTGTGATTCTGTCGTGTGAAATTCATCTAAAGTAATCATTAGGCCCTACCAAGTGCAGAGTTAAGTAAGTAAGAACGTAACAAGCATTCAGGTAAATTCATTTCGTGGAGTACTCATAACTTTGCCTACTTTTAAGCTCTGGTTAACATGACCATAGAGATAATGGATATAAATTCACCTTGTTAAATAGATCAATTAAACGCGACAGAAGGAAAAACACTTCACTTGCACCTTTGAAAACAAAGCGGACTGGCAGTTTACCAATGCATTTTTGTCTACCATATCATTGAACATTTGACCTTAAATATATATATATATTTTAAAGTGGATTCAAATATACTTACAATCTATGATTTGGAAAAAAAAAACGAAAAAAAAAAAAAAAAACGAAATGAAACAAATGATTGAAGGAAATAAGAGCACAGTGCCTTTAAAGTTCAGAGTTAATACTTACAAGTTTAAGCCTAACAACCAGGCATGTAACATTTTACTCAAATACCTGCATGCAAAAGGGTTGTTCTTTATTTGATAGAATAACCAAATAATTGCATTTGTATTGCTTGAACAATTACGTTGAAGGTTAAGTATACAACCATGCATGATCAATCTTACTTCAAAACTGCCTCCAGTTGTGTTTAATATATGGGAATTATATTTTGGGGACAAATTAACTATATGATTGCATGTTCTTTGCTTACACAATAATGTTAACAATTTCTGCAGCTCCCATTACGGGAAAAAGAGAATCAAATATTTGATCTGGACAAATTAATCACTATGAAGCATACAGGTAAATTCATTTCGTGGAGTACTTAAAGCTTTGCCTACTTTTAGGCTCTGGTTAACTTGACCATAGAGATAATGCATATAAATTTAAGTTTAAATGGATCACTTAAATAGGACAGAAAGAACCCTTCATTTGCCCCTTTGAAAACAAAGCGGACTGGCAGTTTACCAATGCATTTTTGTCTACAATATCATACAACCGTTTGACCTTAAATAGTTTTTTTTTTTAAGAGGCTTAAACTATACTTACTTCCTATGACTCGGAAAAAAAATGAAACAAATGATTGAAGGAAGAGGAGAACAGTGTTTTTAAAGTTCAGAGTTTAAACTTACAAGTTTAAGCCTAACAACCAGGCATGTAACATTTTACCCAAATACCTGCATGCGAAAGGGTTGTTCTTTATTTGATAGAATAACCAAATAATTGCATTCTTATTGCTTTGAACAATTGAGTTAAAAGTTTAGCATATAACCATGAATGATCAATCTTACTTCAAAAATGCCTCCAGATGTATTTATTATATGGGAATCATATCTTTTGGACAATTTAAGCACGTAATTGCATGTTCTTTGTTTACACAATAACGTTAACAATTTCTAGAACTCCCATTACGGGTAAAAGAAAATCAAATATTTGATCTAGACAAAACTGATTCATTATTAAGTGCGCCAGCAACTTTTTTTTCGTGATTCAATGTGATTTTTACAAATATTCATTCTATGGATAAATGAAATACTTAGTTCTCAACGAATTCAGAGGAATTCAGAGGAATAGTCTCAATATTTGTTTCTGTTGATTCTACACAGAATGAGACAAATCATTGAGCAAATTTCAGAATATTGTTAAGGGTTTAGCACACAAACACGCATGATCGATCTTACTTCAAAATGCCTCCAGATGTGTTTATTATATGCGAATTATATTTATAGTACAAAATAACCTCATAATTGCCTGTTCTTTGTTTAACAATAACGTTAACAATTTCTCCAATTCCCATTACGGGAAAAAGAAAATCAAATATTTGATCTGGACAAATGAATCACTATGAAGCATGCAGGTAATTTCATTTCGTGGAGTACTTAAAACTTTGCCTACTTTTAAGCTCTTGTTAACTTGACCATAGAGATAATGCATATAATTTTTTCTTGTTAATGGATCAATTAAATACGACAGAAACAACACTTCACTTGCACCTTTGAAAACATAGCGGACTGGCAGTTTACCATGCATTTTTATCTACCATATCATTGAACATTTGACCTTAAATATATATATATATTTTAAAGTGGATTCAAATATACTTACAATCTATGATTTGGAAAAAAAAAAACGAAAAAAAAAAAAAAAAACGAAATGAAACAAATGACTGAAGGAAATAAGAGCACAGTGCTTTCAAAGTTCAGAGTTAAAACCTACAATTTAAAGCCTACCAACAAGGCATATAACATTTTACTCAAATACCTGCATGCAAAAGCGTTGTTCTTTATTTGATAGAATGACCAAATAATTGCATGTTCATTGCTTGAACAATTACGTTGAAGGTTTAGCATACAACCATGCTTGATCAATCTTTTTTCAAAAATGCCTGCAGAGGGGTTAATTATATGGGAATAACATTTTTTGGACAAATTAACCACATATTTGCATGTTTCTTGTTTACACAATAACGTTAACAATTTCTACAACTCCCATTACGGGAAAAAGATACTCAAATATTTGATCTAGACAAAGAAATGAATCATTATTAAGTGTGCAGGCATTTTTTTTTCTCGTAAATTAATGTGAATTTCGGAAATATTCATTCTTTGGATAAATAAAGTCTGCAGTTCTCATCGAATTCAGAGGAATATTCACAATATTTTGTATAATTGATTCCACACAGAATGAATTCATCATGTGCAGCTATAATGATACAGCAAACTGGCGGTTTTCCTATCCAACCTGACCTTCTGATATCAAAACGATATTTGATTTAAAAGAAATAATACATAAGAATGTATGAATCAAGCTTTACTTACGGGCTATGGTCGAAAGAAATGAAATAGAAATGAGACAATCGTTGAACAAATTTCAGA
>JAPZVO010001289.1:0-19404 GCA_029962745.1 Echinometra lucunter | reverse complement strand
CGCATGTCCTAATTATGATTAATTTCCTACTATCACATTGATTATAGGTTTTAGTTTGATATCTTGAGTGCAATAGATTTTATTCGTTACATCATTACGATTTCGTATACTAGTATCCCGATTCAGTGCCGTAGCTATTTTCAGTAGGGGGCACAGGGGGGGGGGTGCAAGTTTTAGGGGCTGAATGTTTTCGGGGCGAGGGAGGGAGTGATAGCTGAGACTGCTTCACTGGCGTAACTATGGGGGGGGGGGGGCCCGGCCCCCCCCCCCAATCGGCTGGCAGAAAAAAAGAAAAACAAAAGGAAGAGAAAGATAGGAGATGGAAAGTGAAAAGAAAGGGGGAAACAAGGAAAAGGAAAATGGTAAGTTGGGAAACGCTCGCTAGCATTTAAGTAACTTATCCAATGCCGATGATGATTACTACTATTCCTGTGAAAGGAATCAGTTTGCATTTTGTGTCTCAATCTGATGATAGGCTACTATTCTTTCATTCATAGATTTCACTGGAAGAAATCGAGTGCCAAGTTTACCTCAAAATAGATACACTTTCTGTAGATGCCTATAGATAAAAACAAAAATTCCCTCTTTTTTCGTTCGCTAGCTCGCTGCTCTCGCTCCTAAAAGCTAGAAACAATCAGCTTATTTCAGAAGCGATTAGAAAAGTATTATATAATATTTGGGCAGTGAGGTGTTTCACAAATTAAAGAAAAATCTGCATTTTGCTGAATAATCCATACATATATGTTTGTGGGGTTTTTTTGCGGGAGGAGGGGGGATGGGATCGCTGAGGGCAAGTGAGGTAACCGAACAAATAATCTAGATGTTTGATATGTTGACAAGGTAATTTACTGTAGTGGTTACTACTTCTTCCATAAAAAAGTGTGTATTTCCTGGCTCGCTTTGCTGGTTCGTAGTATTTAGAAACAGGGTGGTTTCGGACAGCAAACAATAGATATATAATTGAGATATCATAATAGGCCTATAGTGATCAGATGGTGTATTTTTTAATAACAAAATAACACGTCTTCCATTGCAAATGAACTTGTAATTTTTGGCTGGCTCGCTTCGCTCGCACGCCAATTTTAAAAACAGAGTGGTATCTAGCAGAGGCGTCGATCCTGGGGGGGCAGGGGGGGGGGCAGTTGCCCCCCCAAAGAAAATTTCGGGGGGGCAAAGATATCATTTTGCCCCCCCCAATAATTTCCCAACCAAAAAAAAAAAAAAAAAGGAAAAAGAAAAAAGAAAGAAAAAAGAAAGAGAAAAGAAAGGAAAAGGAAGAAAGGAAGTGAAATGAAAGAGTAAAACAACAAAGAAGAAAGAAAATGGGAAACTGGGAAGCGCTCGCTCGCTTCGCTCGCTCGCATTTAAGTATCTTAACCAATGCCGATGATAATTACTATTCTTATGAAAGGAAATCGGTTTGCATCTCGTGTTTCTATCTAATGTTATACTATTCTTCTACTCATAGGAAGTAATATAACCAAACAAGATATCACTCCTAGAAATCGAGCGGCCAGTTGACCTAAAAATAGATAAACTTTCAGGAGACAACGGCCTGGATAAAAAGAAAAAAAAAACCCGCAAAACAAAAACATATTTTTCGTTAACTCGCTCGCTACTCTCTCTGGTAAAAGCTAGACACAAGATGATTTCGGGCAGCAAGTAGCTTATTATAGCAGCGAGATTCCAAAAAATCATTATATTTGGGCAGCAAGGTGGTTGACAAAGATTTTGGGACGAATCCATATAATTTTGCCGGGATCGGTCGTTGACTTTGCTCGCTATGGTAGAAAGAGAATGGATTCGGACTGCAAGCGAGGCAGCTAAAACAGTGTCATATTCGGCACACAGGTGATCAGATGTATTATTTAGATATCATACAGGCATGACAGGTTTATAGTGTATTCTGATGATAATGATGATGATAATAATATTCCGTTCTTGTATACCGCATATCAAATTTTTATCACATTATTATGATGACGAAATAACACTTCTATCATTATGGAAAAGGGTATATTTTTCCTCGCTCGCTGCGCTCGCTCGTTTCATATTTATGGTTTTGAAAAGCAAACGAATTCGGTGAGATGAGACCGAATAGATAATGTAGATGTTTCATTGGCTCACAGCGTAATTTGCCGAAGGGTTTACTACATCTAACATGAAAAAAGTGTGTGCTTCCTCGCTCGCTTTGCTCGCTCGTAATATTAAAAAACAGAGTGGTTTGGGGGCAGCAACAATGGACCAACGATGTGACAAAGTAGAGTTCATATTTGGCAGCGGGTAACCATATACATATTTATTAGGTATCATTTATGCCTATATGATAACTAAACCCTTCCCTCATAACAAGAAATTTGTTATTTTTTGCTCGCTCGCTTCGCTCGCTCGCAAAATTAAAAAAAAAAAAGCAGAATGGTTCACATAGCAAGTTGCCTAATTTCCCCAATTTGAAAATGCTTAACGTTGATATAGGCCTATGTATGCCTATATATATTTATATACATATATACATATATGTATGTGTGAGGATGTGTATGTGTACAAATAGTAGCCGTGGGTTCATCTCCGCTTGGTCGTCTTGCCCCCCCCCCCCCCCCCAATCCGAAAAATGGATCGACGCCTCTGATCTGGTATCTAGCAAGATGCGTCAGTTTCCCCAAATTTAAAAACGCTTCACGTCCCTAAAGACAACTTGCTTCGAGCTTACTGTTGTTATTGTTAACATGATAGAAATAACATTACACACACACACACACGCACACACGCACCCACACGCACACGCACACACTTTTCCACTCGGTCTCCCCCCCCCCCCCCCTGCGCTGACCCACGGTACGCCACTGGACCGCTTCACTGGGTACTGTCCATGAAGAGGTTTCTTTTTAGGTGGTCTGTCATCTTTGACAGATCACCTTTTCATTTCGTCAGAATCTTCTTTCATTAGGTGGTCTGTCATATTATGACAGATCACCTTTTAGTTTCGTCAGAATTTTCTTTATTAGGTGGTCTGTCATCTTTGACAGATCACCTTTTAATTTCGTCAGAATTTTCTTTCATTATTATTATTATTTTTATTATTAATTATTCTCTTTATTGGTTCCCATTTTTTGTGCAGTCGAAATCTCAGAACTGGCCCTGTCATTTTTTGTCAAATTTTCATGAATTATCAGTCCTTACGAGATCTCGGTTTTTTACTCATTTTCAAGTTCATCAGATCATCGTGACGTCATCCAGGCGCCATTTTGTAAATATCATTTCATGATCATATCTTCTTAACGGAATGTCATTTCTCATTCATACTTAGCATGATGAATATTCATATCAATCTGAATAATTCCATTCACTTAGACGCGCACGTACGCGTACGTCCGCGCGTAAGCGCGCGCGCAAAAATTAAAAATGCTCAGAATCGACTCATATTCATTTTGCACACGTTTCAGGCCATTTTAAGCATTTCAAAAATTTGCGCGCGTCCGCGTCCGCGCGCGCCATATTTGCGCGCGCACACCAAAGAAAACGTAAAAACACCGTTTTTTCACTTGATTTGCGATCCTAATACTTTTCTTAACCATTCACAACAATTGAAAGTCGATTTCAACTCCTCATAAGGCCGCACGCGCGCGTCAAAGTTCAAAATCCGTGCGCGCGTCTATAGGGCAAATAACGTAAAAACATGCAAAAACATGCCCTTTTGAAATCTGCCATAGCTCGTTAAATAGCATGGGGACCCCCCAATTTTTTTGCCTTTTCTGAAAGCCTATGAAATGGAGATTTGAATTCAAGAAAAAAAATTGAGGGTCGAGCAGTCGGAACGTCCTCATATTTTCAGGTGAAGTCAAAATTTCATTTTTTCCATAATTACGTCATATTTTTTACCTTTAACCGAGACTATCTCGCTTAATATTCATCAATTTTCGCTGAGATTTCAATATGTTGTAGCTGAGACAATTCTCTACAAATATCTTATGAATGTTACTCATTTTGATGACGTTTATCATGGTCAAAATTCACGATTAAAGGTACAATGTCAATTTTTTTCATTTTACGTGTATTCTCTATGGGACCTGACCTTTATGTAATTCTTGATTCTACATTCTCGTCTTCTTTGATCAACATCTTCCTTATTTCTGCTTGATTTTCGCCCATCTTTAAGTATGTTGCAGCTGAGAAAATTCTCTATCTTAGGCATTCATATGTTCTTTAATCAAATGTTGAATACATGTGAAATTTTGACTGGAAAGCCTGATATCAGAATTCCGTTTTGAATCAACGTGTTATCTCTATGAGCTGTTTTCAGGTATACCTTCAAAGCACTTGCCTCACATGCTCAAGGTCCCTGGTTCGAGTCCCGGAGGGAAGGTGGGAAAATTTTTCCTTTTGCTTTCTTTTTACATGTTATATTACTATCCTCTTTAACTATATAATTACATATACAGTCACAGTCAATGAAATAAACTGCTGATTTTGGCCCGTTATGACATTTGCAATGCAGTGCACAGTAGTTTATGTACAACCCTATTGAACATCTGATTCGTTAACGTGAAATAAACCATTTGTTCAACCTTTCATTATACTGCGATATCAAAACGTCGAATTTCTCTTATGTTAGTCCCCTATTCAGACGTAAATATTGATAAATAGTCTTTACCATTGACTTTCTCACTGTCCGTGTCAAAACCTAAAAGACGTCGACAGACCACCTAATTCGTCACGAGTCTATGACGAATTCTATTCTCGTTCTTCATTATTATTATTATTATTAATTAGGTGGTCTGTCATCTTTGACAGATCACCTTTTAATTTCGTCAGAATTTTCTTTCATTATTAGGTGGTCTGTCATCTTTGACAGATCACCTTTTAATTTCGTCAGAATTTTCTTTATTATTCTCTTTATTGGTACCCACTTTTTTGTGCAGTCGAAATCTCAGAACTGGCCCTGTCATTTTTTGTCAAATTTTCATGAATTATCAGTCCTTACGAGATCTCGGTTTTTTACTCATTTTCAGGTTCATCAGATCATCGTGACGTCATCCAGGCGCCATTTTGTAAATATCATTTCATGATCATATCTTCTTAACAGAATGTCATTTCTCATTCATACTTAGCATGATGAATATTCATATCAATCTGAATAATTTCATTCACTTAGACGCGCACGTACGCGTACGTCCGCGCGTCAGCGCGCGCGCAAAAATTAAAAATGCTCAGAATCGACTCATATTCATTTTGCACACGTTTCAGGCCATTTTAAGCATTTCAAAAATTTGCGCGCGTCCGCGTCCGCGCGCGCCATATTTGCGCGCGCACACCAAAGAAAACGTAAAAACACCGTTTTTTCACTTGATTTGCGATCCTAATACTTTTCTTAACCATTCACAACAATTGAAAGTCGATTTCAACTCCTCATAAGGCCGCACGCGCGCGTCAAAGTTCAAAATCCGTGCGCGCGTCTATGGGGCAAATAACGTAAAAACATGCAAAAACATGCCCTTTTGAAATCTGCCATAGCTCGTTAAATAGCATGGGGACCCCCCAATTTTTTTGCATTTTCTGAAAGCCTATGAAATGGAGATTTGAATTCACGAAAAAAATTTGAGGGTCGAGCAGTCGGAACGTCGTCATATTCTCAGGTGAAGTCAAAATTTCATTTTTTCAATATGACGTCATATTTTTTACCTTTAACCGAGACTATCTCGCTTAATATTCATCAATTTTCGCTGAGATTTCGATATGTTGTAGCTGAGACAATTCTCTACAAATATGCTATTCATTGTTACTCATTTTGATGACGACATCATGGTCTAAATTCACGATTAAAGGTACAATGTCAATTTTTCTCAATTTGCGTGTATTCTCTATGGGACATGACCTTTATGTAATTCTTGATTCTACATTCTCGTCTTCTTTGATCAACATCTTCCTTATTTCTGCTTGATTTTCGCCCATCTTTAAGTATGTTGCAGCTGAGAAAATTCTCTATCTTATGCATTCATATGTTTTTTAATCAAATGTCGAAAACATGTGAAATTTTGACTGGAAAACCTGATATTAGAATTCCGTTTTGAATCAACGTGTTATCTCTATGAGCTGTTTTCAGGTATACCTTCAAAGCACTTGCCTCACATGCTCAAGGTCCCTGGTTCGAGTCCCGGAGGGAAGGGGGCAATTTTTTTTTCCGTTTGCTTTATTTTTACATGTTATATTACTATCCTCTTTAACTATATGATTACATATACAGTCACAGTCGATGAAATAAACTGCTGATTTTGGCCCGTTATGACAATAGCAATGCAGCGCACAGTAGTTTATGTATAACCCTATAGAAAATCTGATTCGTTAAGGTGAATTCAAGCTTTGGATCATCTTTTAAGTATTCTGCGATATCAAACCATCCAATTTCTATGACATTAGTCTCCTATCGAGGCGTAAAAATTTTATCAAAAGTCTTACCAACGAATTTATCACAATCCATGTCGAAACCTAAAAGACGCCAACAGACCACCTAATTCGTCACGAGTCTATGACGAATTCTATTCTCGTTATTAGGTGGTCTGTCATCTTTGACAGATCACCTTTTCAATTCGTCAGAATCTTCTTTATTATTTTTATTTATTCTCTTTATTGGTACCCACTTTTTTGTGCAGTCGAAATCTCAGAACTGGCCTTGTCATTTTTTGTCAAATTTTCATGAATTATCAGGCTTTACGAGATCTCGGTTTTTTACTCATTTTCAAGTTCATCAGATCATCGTGACGTCATCCAGGCGCCATTTTGTAAATATCATTTTATGATCATATCTTCTTAACGGAATGTCATTTCTTATTCATACTTAGCATGATGAATATTCATATCAATCTGAATAATTCCATTCATTTAGACGCGCGCGTACGCGTACGTCCGCGCGTCGGTGCGCGCGCAAAAATTAAAAATGCTCAGAATCGACTCATATTCATTTTGCACACGTTTCAGGCCATTTTAAGCATTTCAAAAATTTGCGCGCGTCCGCGTCCGCGCGCGCCATATTTGCGCGCGCACACCAAAGAAAACGTAAAAACACCGTTTTTTCACTTGATTTGCGATTCTAATACTTTTCTTAACCATTCACAACAATTGAAAGTCGATTTCAACTCCTCATAAGGCCGCACGCGCGCGTCAAAGTTCAAAATCCGTGCGCGCGTCTATGGGGCAAATAACGTAAAAACATGCAAAAACATGCCCTTTTGAAATCTGCCATAGCTCGTTAAATAGCATGGGGACCCCCCAATTTTTTTGCATTTTCTGAAAGCCTATGAAATGGAGATTTGAATTCACGAAAAAAAATTGAGGGTCGAGCAGTCGGAACTTTGTCATATTCTCAGGTGAAGTCAAAATTTCATTTTTTCAATAATGACGTCATATTTTTTACCTTTAACCGAGACTATCTCGCTTAATATTCATCAATTTTCGCTGGGATTTCAATATGTTGTAGCTTAGACAATTCTCTACAAAGATATTATTCATTGTTACTCATTTTGATGACGACATCATGGTCTAAATTCACGATTAAAGGTACCATGTCAATTTTTCTCAATTTACGTGTATTCTCTATGGGACATGACCTTTATGTAATTCTTGATTCTACATTCTTGTCTTCTTTGATCAACATCTTCCTTATTTCTGCTTGATTTTCGCCCATCTTTAAGTAAGTTGCAGCTGAGAAAATTCTCTATCTTATGCATTCATATGTTTTTTAATCAAATGTCGAAAACATGTCGAAATTTTGAGTGGAAAACCTGATATTAGAATTTCGTTTTGAATCAACGTGTTATCTCTATGAGCTGTTTTCAGGTATACCTTCTAAGCACTTGTCTCACATGCTCAAGGTCCCTGGTTCGAGTCCCGCAGGGAAGGGGGCAATTTTTTTCCGTTTGCTTTATTTTTACATGTTATATTACTATCCTCTTTAACTATATGATTACATATACAGTCACAGTCGATGAAATAAATTGCTGATTTTGGCCCGTTATGACAATAACAATGCAGCGCACAGTTTATGTATAACCCTATAGAAAATCTGATTCGTTAAGGTGAATTCAAGCTTTGGATCATCTTTTAAGTATTCTGCGATATCAAACCATCCAATTTCTATGTTAGTCTCCTATCGAGGCGTAAAAATTTTATCAAAAGTCTTACCAACGATTTATCACAATCCATGTCGAAACCTAAAAGATGCCAACAGACCACCTAATTCGTCACGAGTCTATGACGAATTCTATTTTCGTTCTTTTTATTGGTTCCCATTTTTTGTGCAGTCGAAATCTCAAAACTGGCCCTGTCATTTTTTGTCAAATTTTCATGAATTATCAGTCCTTACGAGATCTCGGTTTTTTACTCATTTTCAAGTTCATCAGATCATCGTGACGTCATCCAGGCGCCATTTTGTAAATATCATTTCATGATCATATCTTCTTAACGGAATGTCATTTCTCATTCATACTTAGCATGATGAATATTCATATCAATCTGAATAATTTCATTCACTTAGACGCGCGCGTACGCGTACGTCCGCGCGTCAGCGCGCGCGCAAAAATTAAAAGTGCTCAGAATCGACTCATATTCATTTTGCACACGTTTCAGACCATTTTAAGCATTTCAAAAATTTGCGCGCGTCCGCGTCCGCGCGCGCCATATTTGCGCGCGCACACCATAGACAACGTAAAAACACCGATTTTTCACTTGATTTGCGATCCTAATACTTTTCTTAACCATTCACAACAATTGAAGGTCGATTTCAACTCCTCATAAGGCCGCACGCGCGCGTCAAAGTTCAAAATCCGTGCGCGCGTCTATGGGGCAAATAACGTAAAAACATGCAAAAACATGCCCTTTTGAAATCTGCCATAGCTCGTTAAATAGCATGGGGACCCCCCAATTTTTTTGCATTTTCTGAAAGCCTATGAAATGGAGATTTGAATTCAAGAAAAAAAATTGAGGGTCGAGCAGTCGGAACATCGTCATATTCTCAGGTGAAATCAAAATTTCATTTTTTCAATTATGACGTCATATTTTTTACCTTTAACCGAGACTATGTCGCTTATTATTCATCAATTTTCGCTGAGATTTCGATATGTTGTAGCTGAGACAATTCTCTACAAATATGGTATTCATTGTTACTCATTTTGATGACGACATCATGGTCTAAATTCACGATTAAAGGTACCATGTCAATTTTTCTCAATTTGCGTGTATTCTCTATGGGACATGACCTTTATGTAATTCTTGATTCTACATTCTCGTCTTCTTTGATCAACATCTTCCTTATTTCTGCTTGATTTTCGCCCATCTTTAAGTATGTTGCAGCTGAGAAAATTCTCTATCTCAGGGATTCATATGTTTTTTAATCAAATGTCGAATACATGTGAAATTTTGAGTGGAAAACCTGATATTAGAATTCCGTTTTGAATCAACGTGTTATCTCTATGAGCTGTTTTCAGGTATACCTTCAAAGCACTTGCCTCACATGCTCAAGGTCCCTGGTTCGAGTCCCGGAGGGAAGGGGGCAATTTTTTTTTTTCCGTTTGCTTTATTTTTACATGTTATATTACTAACCTCTTTAACTATATGATTACACATACAGTCACAGTCGATGAAATAAACTGCTGATTTTGGCCCGTTATGACAATAGCAATGCAGCGCACAGTAGTTTATGTATAATCCTATAGAAAATCTGATTCGTTAAGGTGAATTCAAGCTTTGGATCATCTTTTAAGTATTCTGCGATATCAAACCATCCAATTTCTATGACGTTAGTCTCCTATCGAGGCGTAAAAAATTTATCAAAAGTCTTACCAACGAATTTATTACAATCCATGTCGAAACCTAAAAGATGCCAACAGACCACCTAATTCGTCACGAGTCTATGACGAATTCTATTCTCGTTATTATTATTAGGTGGTCTGTCATCTTTGACAGATCACCTTTTCAATTCGTCAGAATCTTCTTTATTATTTTTATTTATTCTCTTTATTGGTACCCACTTTTTTGTGCAGTCGAAATCTTAGAACTGGCCCTGTCATTTTTTGTCAAATTTTCATGAATTATCAGTCCTTACGAGATCTCGCTTTTTTACTCATTTTCAGGTTCATCAGATCATCGTGACGTCATCCAGGCGCCATTTTGTAAATATCATTTCATGATCATATCTTCTTAACGGAATGTCATTTCTCATTCATACTTAGCATGATGAATATTCATATCAATCTGAATAATTCCATTCATTTAGACGCGCGCGTACGCGTACGTCCGCGCGTCAGCGCGCGCGCAAAAATTAAAAATGCTCAGAATCGACTCATATTCATTTTGCACA
Source organism: Echinometra lucunter (assembly GCA_029962745.1). Classification (NCBI taxonomy): domain Eukaryota; kingdom Metazoa; phylum Echinodermata; class Echinoidea; order Camarodonta; family Echinometridae; genus Echinometra; species Echinometra lucunter. Next base: position 9,056 of record JAPZVO010001289.1, on the reverse strand, counting down.
CGTTTCAGGCCATTTTAAGCATTTCAAAAATTTGCGCGCGTCCGCGTCCGCGCGCGCCATATTTGCGCGCGCACACCAAAGAAAACGTAAAAACACCGTTTTTTCACTTGATTTGCGATCCTAATACTTTTCTTAACCATTCACAACAATTGAAAGTCGATTTCAACTCCTCATAAGGCCGCACGCGCGCGTCAAAGTTCAAAATCCGTGCGCGCGTCTATGGGGCAAATAACGTAAAAACATGCAAAAACATGCCCTTTTGAAATCTGCCATAGCTCATTAAATAGCATGGGGACCCCCCAATTTTTTTGCATTTTCTGAAAGCCTATGAAATGGAGATTTGAATTCACGAAAAAAATTGAGGGTCGAGCAGTCGGAACGTCGTCATATTCTCAGGTGAAGTCAAAATTTCATTTTTTCAATAATGACGTCATATTTTTTACCTTTAACCGAGACTATCTCGCTTAATATTCATCAATTTTCGCTGAGATTTCGATATGTTGTAGCTGAGACAATTCTCTACAAATATGTTATTCATTGTTACTCATTTTGATGACGACATCATGGTCTAAATTCACGATTAAAGGTACAATGTCAATTTTTCTCAATTTGCGTGTATTCTCTATGGGACATGACCTTTATGTAATTCTTGATTCTACATTCTCGTCTTCTTTGATCAACATCTTCCTTATTTCTGCTTGATTTTCGCCCATCTTTAAGTATGTTGCAGCTGAGAAAATTCTCTATCTTATGCATTCATATGTTTTTTAATCAAATGTCGAAAACATGTGAAATTTTGACTGGAAAACCTGATATTAGAATTCCGTTTTGAATCAACGTGTTATCTCTATGAGCTGTTTTCAGGTATACCTTCAAAGCACTTGCCTCACATGCTCAAGGTCCCTGGTTCGAGTCCCGGAGGGAAGGGGGCAATTTTTTTTTTCCGTTTGCTTTATTTTTACATGTTATATTACTATTCTCTTTAACTATATGATTACATATACAGTCACAGTCGATGAAATAAACTGCTGATTTTGGCCCGTTATGACAATAGCAATGCAGCGCAAAGTAGTTTAGGTATAACCCTATAGAAAATCTGATTCGTTTCAGTTTCAGTTTTATTTTTTTCTCATTTCCAACAAAACAGTAGACAAAATCCATCATAAATACAGTTATAACAATTGAAATGTAATAAAGAAACATGTAACACAATATATATATATATATATATATATTCATCTAAATTATACATTTGAAACTTAATATGGATCATGAGATATTTGTGGCTGAAAATAACATGCTGGAAATGGAGAGGTCCACTGTGAAGCTGTGCTTGTAAGTCGTGGACCCCTCAAATCAAATTATTCATTAATATTAAATTACATAATTAAAATAATGATAGTGGCCAAAAGAGGGGAAGAAAAAATGTGAAATAAACAATAACATGATGCATGAAATGAGTAATTTACGAAGAATAACGATGAGAGACGATGAGGAGAACATATCTGCATGTGGACTAAAATAAGAAAATGTTTCACAGGTGATGTATAACGAATATGAAGTAAACGCGCAAAGGAAATGGATCAAAGTGTATGACTGGTTGAGAAGTGGTGACGAGTTCTTCGGATACCAACAATAATAGCAATGACAGTAATAATAGAGATAATAATGTTAATGATATTGTATATATAATATATATATTGTATATATAATATATATATAATTATAGTAATCATGATACTAATAACAAAAATAATCATGATAATAGTGATAATATTGACAATAAAAGAAGGGACAATCTAAGTACAACAAGGAGAGCTAGGTTTTATACGTAGCCAGTAAAAATGTCTTAAGTTTTCTTTTGAAAAGTGCGAGTGAGGGGGAGTTTTTCAAATCTATGCGCAAAGTATTCCAAAATTTAGGACCTTCAAAAATGAATGTATTTTGTGCTGAAAGTGTTTTTAGTAAAGGTAAATGAAATTCTTCAGACTGTCTAGTGGGATATTTATGAATAGTTTGATTCTTTATAAACATGTCATGAAAAACTAAGGGAAGGGCACCAGAATTGAATTTATACATAAATTCTCCAAGATGAAACAAGTAGAGATCGTTTACTTTGAGAATATTATGTTCAAGGAAAAGTGGATCTGAGTGGGCACGAAACGGAGCATTGCAGATTATACGAATTACCAGATTATACGAATTACTTTTTTTTGTAACAATATAATTTTTTCTAACAGAGTTTGATGAGTGTTTCCCCAAAGCAAAAGTCCATAATTTAGGTAGGGTAAAACAAGAGAATAATAAAGAATAAGCAAAGATGGTTGTGGAAGATGTGATTTTGGTCTGTTAATGATACCAATATTTCGAGAGATTGTTTTGCAAATATTTTCGATATGTAATTTCCAGGAGAGCTTGCTATCAACCAAAACACCTAAAAATTTTGTATGAGAAACCTGCTTAAGTGGGGTATTGTCAAACATAATTTGAGTCGGTAATGAAGCTAAGGAGTTACTAAATAATATGTAATTCGTCTTCAAAAGATTTAATGACAGTTTATTGGTTCTTATCCATTCTAAAACATTTTGCAACTCTGCATTGACGACATCAACAAGAACATTTGGATCTCTGTGTGAAAAAAAATAAGTTAGTGTCATCTGCAAATAAAATGAATGACAGTGAATTGGACGATTTATGAAAATCATTTATATAAAGAATAAACAACAAAGGGCCTAAAAGACTCCCTCGCGGAACACCACAAGTAATATTTCTAAAATCAGATTATTGCTCATTTAAATAAACAAATTGTTTTCTGTTAGAGAGGTAACTCCTGAACCACTCCAAGGCCTTTCCACGGACACCGATATGATTGAGTTTATAAAGTAAAATGTCATGATTTATCGTATCGAAGGCCTTGGAGAAGTCCAGGAATATACCAACTGTGTGAGAAGAAGAGTCAATTGAATGGGCAACCTTTTCTACAAAAGTCATTAAAGCGTGAACAGTACTATGTTTCTCCCTAAAACCAAATTGGAAGTTTGAAAAGATATTATTTTTCTTCAAGAAAGTTATCATTCGAGTGAACACTATTTTTTCTAAAATTTTGGAAAAAGAAGACAATAACGAGATTGGCCGATAGTTACCTACTTCAAGTGCGTCACCCTTCTTAAATAATGGTATGACTTTAGCAAGTTTCATGGAATTAGGAAATTCACCATGCAGCAGTGATAAATTAAAGATATGGACCAATGGATCTACAATGTAAGGAATAATGGCCTTTAAAATAACGTTACTGATTCCGTCAAAGCCGGAACTTTTTTTATTTTGTAAGTTGGAAACAATGTTTGTGACTTCTTGTCTATTCGTAGGAAAAAAGAAAATAGAACTTGGATTAGCAGGACCTAAAAAGTCAGTAAAACACCTGTCAGAAGGGGGAATATTTTTAGCCAGATCGTTACCAATTGAGGAAAAGTAATTATTGAAAATATTCGCTATATATTTTGGATCTTCAACAATTTCATTATTATTCCTGATTCTATTGATTTCAGAAACTCCTTTAGTTAAGTTCATCGCCTGTTTGATGATTTTCCATGTGTTTCGGGTATCGTGTTTGAACATTTCCAAACGATTTACAAAATATTTTCTTTTTTCTAAACGAATGATATTGATTAATGTGTTTTTATAGGACGTATACTTAAATTTTGCTTTCTCAGTACCTTTTAATTTGTATTTATAAAAAAGATTATTTTTTCGATTAATTGAGCGTAGAATAGATTTTGAAATCCAAGGAAGTTTGGGTGTTTTTTTATAATTTGTTTTGATTTTTTGTTTCGGCATAACTATGTCCAGCTGATTGCTTAATATTTGGGAAAAAGCTTCATATGAATTATTTATGTTTTCATTTATATAAACACTCGACCAATCATAATTTTCCAAATTAATACCAAGACGTGCCAATCTTTCGGCGTTAACTTTACGTCTGAATAGTGAGGAACTATTGGTATTTATAGGTTGTCCCAGTGGATAGTGCATTGCAATAGGGTAGTGATCAGTAATGTCCGAATTATTATATAAGAATCAGGATGTGGAATTACATTTGAAAATATATTATCAATTAAAGTAGCAGATGTATTTGAAACGCGCGTTGGTTTGGAAACTAGTGGCAGACAAGAGGCCGATAAAATCAACTCAAGAAGTTCTTGAGAAACATTGTTGAGTTCATGGTTCAATAAGTCTATATTAAAATCTCCCATCAGAAAAAAATCTTTATTGTCAAAATTAATATCTCTTAATAAATCTGAAAAATATTGTAAAAATTCTTGAGTACTAGAGCTAGGGGATCTATAAATAACACCGGCGATGATATTCTTATTTCCAGGAATCAAAATTTCAATGAAGAGGGATTCAATAATGTTGTTGCAAACAGAAATTTCATTCAAAATAGTATAGTTAAGTGATTTGCGAACGTAGAGAGCAACACCACCACCAACTTTATTTTTTCTATTTTTATTGATGAACTCATAATCCTTTATATGAAATGGGTGGTTTAAATCGTGATTTAACCAAGTTTCCGTAAGGCCGATCAGAGAAAGTGGGTTTGACATGGGCTTATCTATAAGTGAAAGAAGGTCATCAAAATGTCGATTCAAACTTCTGATATTTAGGTGAAGTAAGGAAAATGTATTTAATTCAAATTCTTTCAAGACACGGGAAAACTGATTGACGGTTATGTAATTAGTAATTCCTCGTTGGGCTGGGTCATCGAAATCAAAATCAAACTCCAAGTTTACAGATGAAGAGTTCATGCTATCTCTGATAAGATTGTCATATAAATTATTAGAGGTAAGAGAGGCATCATTAAATTGAATAGGTCGATGTAACTCGAAGAAATCGTCATCACTAAGCCTATGGAAAGGCAATGATTGTCTATCAAAGGAATCAGACATCGTCATAGATTGAAAAGTATTTTCTCATTACAGATATTTGGCGATTAAAGAAATCATGTCTAAAATGGCGCTATCAGCAAGATATAGAGGATGTGGGGAATGAACAACGTCCACATGAAGTAAGATTGGAGACGAGTAGATGGATAACAAATGCAAATGGAAGAAAGTGGTGATAAGGAACAAAAAACGGTTGGAGAAATGAACACACGATGATGATGATGATGATGAAGATGATGATGATGATGATAATGATGACGATGATGATGAATAAGAAAGGAGATACAAACACAGAGTCTCTGATGGCACAACAAACTTAGGGCAATCTAAAGGCTGGAACATCATAGGAAAAATAATCAGCATTAGAGCTAATAACAAAAACTTGTATATTGAGGAATTTTGATAGAATAGAGGTATAAATCATCGGATATACTTGTAACAAATTCATTCTAATGAGGAAAAAAATGGCAATATTTTCTACAAAGTAGCAAATACTACTATACTGATAAAACAACCCTTATTTAGATAACTTGGAAGATATTTCATTCGCACCACTAAGGACAAACGAAAAAGGATAAACATACAAACAGATTGAGGATGTATTCTTCATTCAATAAGTTTACGCGTACATGAACGTAAGTCAAAATAAAAAGCCAACTCCTCCCCCCCCCCCCAAAAAAAAAGAACACATAGGGCTATCCGCACAGAAAATATAGAAGTGTTACTTACAATACGTACACTGTGACCTTATAGAAAGAAACAATCATTTGTAATGAACGAGTGCCAGAATAATCCAACATTTACTCGTGGCAAGTATTTTGTTTTGTGGGATAAACACGACTGTATGAACATGATAAGATTCTGGAATGTGATCGAAGTAAGCATTTTGTAATATAAGAAGACATGCGCTACTCAGTTATCATGACAGTGGATCAATGATAATCATTGCATATACAAAAATCATTGTTGAGAATAAACGATTGAAAAAAATAATAATTTGACGGCATTTGTGTTTAACCGAATTAAGAACTGTCCATCTGACTAAGCTGTTAAAATACATCTTCTCGATTCTAATCGTTGAAAAAGAAGAAAATTGAGTCAAAACAAATCAGCGTGACATAACTGCTTTACTAATGTTTTGTTCACATCAAGATAAAATTAGGTTTACTAAGAGTAGCCTGGGCCAGATATGTTTACCAGGCCAGCAGTATGAATGAAATTTATCCATAGAAACGATTTTACATTTGAAGACACATGTGCTTTTTAAAAAAAAAAATAAAAAACTTTAGCAATAGGAATTTTATGAACCACTTTCGCAATGTGTTGATTTTCTTTTCTTTTCTTTTTTTACAAGTTTGATCAATGATCATCCACTCGACCGACAAAACCCTTTCAAAATCCAAACGGTCCAAATGCAAACGCGGGCTCAAAAACTAGGTCAGGCAAACATTACGATTCACTCAACCCAGCAACACACGGTGCATGCAATGTGTATTATGAATACGTATAACAAAAAATGCCAGATGTAAAGGATCTGCACAAGTTATATAACAAAGAAAGATGTAAAAAAAATAAATAAAAAAGAAGAACCGATCACAAGTACGAAAAGGTTCATTATCCATGTTCATTATCAGTTAATGTATGCAGGAATTCAGCATGTGCATTAATAAAAACTCAGCGAGAGAATACTGCGATGACCAGATAACACTGATCGATGCCAATGAAAAAAGCTATTATTTGATTGAAAAAGTATATAAGACCCATAACAGGTAAGTATGTTGTGCTAATACAGCTCAAATGAAAATGATTGAAGCTACCATACTGGATAATCCTTAACTTAAGCTGCACTACCATAAACTTAGTAAGATAATTGGTGGAAGCTTAATGCCGGGGAAAACAAAATATACATTCGGAGCATATACTATTTTTGTATAGAGACGTTTTAGAGACAATATAATAAATGTGAACAATACTGATATAAGGCAGAAATCTAATCATCAATGATAAAGGTTTTGTGACATCTGTATTATGCGTACTATTGAAACATCAGGTCAAACGAGATCATTTCAACTGATAATTCCTCAAGTGCAATATCATTTGCTTATTCTAAAGAATAAAACAAGTAATAATTCTTTGTTACATATTTCAAATTTTAAGTAAACATGATCAAGCAGTAACATGTTTATGCTATAGTAGGAACCAATTTACTATTATTTAGGCATGCAAGTGGAAAAATCTTATTACAAATATCTGTTTTTAGATGGATGTATTATGGTCACTTTCCAAGTTATCTAGTTTTTATGCAATATTTGAGTTGTCAAAAACCTTGTGAAAAAAAAAAAAGAATACTTGCGAAATACAAAATATGTTTGCGATAAATATCACAACACACTATTTGGTTTTGGTATTATGAAAAGAAAATGCTTTTCAAAGATGAATTGTGGGACATAAAAATACCAAACATGCTTAACATGCTTAAGGAGACAAGTGGCAATACAAATCATGTTTAGCATTGAAAACAATGATATACCTGAAATCAGTCAGTGCATGTTTCTAAAGAGTATATTTTTTAATGAAAAAAGGGCATTTTGATATAAAAATATGGAAGATATTCATTATCATTAACATGACTATCATGACAAAAGAGAAAAACAATTTTTTTAATGGAATGTAGTTGTCTTACTCTAGGACTGTTGATATAACTCAAGACACATTAAGTTTTAGGCATGGCAAATAAGCGCTGCTAAGAAAAACAAATTGATTTTATCATTTCTCTGAAGTTAAAGGTTCAAGACGAGTTATGATCTTGTGGAAGCCATATAACTCAGTATATCTATCTCTGCTATCTCGGCTCGTACACAGGATGAATGGGCTAAAGCAAAGATGCTATGGTTAGAAGCGAAAATAACAATGACTCATTTAGATGAGGCACTTGACAATTCTGCATTTTAAGACATAATGCATTCTCTAAGTTCATCAAAATGGAATCTGGATAATGAATCAGTGTTAACTCACTTTTGTCAGACATTTAGGCATTATTTGATGCTTTATTGGCTGATATCAAACGTAAACCATTAACCAAACATCTTTCAATTTGGATGCAACACAAAATATATTGAGACAGTAAATAATCTGGTTGAAAAGACTTTTTTTCAGGAATTTTGTTGCATCACTGACGAAAAACGTAGACACTCGGATCCACAATAAATGTTTAAAATAGATTCATCACTTACATGTGGATCAAAATCAGCAAAGATTCTAAGCATTCCAGACTGCATCACTCGTCCCCAGTTGCCCATGGCGATTGGGGCGAACCATTTGGCGCTTTCTTGCGGGTCTGGAGATATAGGTTGATTCCGTTGACGCGAATTCTCGTAGAAAGCTGTTTTTCTTTCCTTATCTTGTAGGCGATTGAAGCTAAACGTCCACGTTCACGTTTCAATCCGGTGGGAGATCCGTACGAATCGTAACGCGATTCGTAGCAATTCTCAGGTGTCTGCTGCGGTTGAGGTTGCTGGGAGGTCTGTTGATCTGGATGAGCGGAATTAGCAGGACGTTGACGGTTGGGTTTCTCGAAGGATTCAAGCAGTCGATTGCGGTTCTTCTTCCATAAAGGCGAATGAACAATAATAGGGCGTGCGGCGGCGCGTTGCCCTCCCAGGGTTTCCTTGCTTCGGGCTCGGAGACGATGTGCGTTGACAAGTGGCGTCCTAGCTGCCTCAGAGATAGGGTCTGAAGGAATTTGGCAATAACTCCGTGTACTGCAGAATACACATTTTCACTTTTCTTTTCCGGGACTCCATACAACAGCACGATTTTGTTTCCTATCATGTAGCTCTAGCAGCATAAGTTCTCTTCTATTTTTTGTTTTTATTCTCAATGGTTTCCAAAATTTGGGGGATGATATCCTTTTCGATCTCTCTAATCTTACTTGTGTTGAAAGTAACCGCATTTTCTAAATCTTGTATGGCTTTCCTTTGTTTCACCAAGTTCAATTTCATCATCCGCATATCTAAGCTGACGTTATCGAAACGTGAATTCATTTCTTTACTCAAATTAGCAACATTTCCTTCATTTCTGGCAAAGATTAGACTGACCTGAAGCCATTGCGTG
>JAPZVO010001288.1:0-19419 GCA_029962745.1 Echinometra lucunter | reverse complement strand
TTTTATGTTCAAGGGCTTGGACAAGTATCGTATGACATTTTAACTAATAATGACTTACATGAGGTAAAAGCTGAAGAGTTGCTCTTTACTCTCATATAGGTGGCATGCCGAAAGTTTTTGTCTGGACCTTACTGTTGCAAATTGATTTCAGGGGTCAAACCGGCAAAATTCACCGATTTCGCACAATGTTCGCTGATTCATATACTAAAAATGACAGAAGTCCTTTTTATGTTCAAGGGCTTTGAAAAGTATCGTATGACATTTTAACTAAATAATGACTTACATGAGGTTAAAGCTGAAGAGTTGCTCTTTACTCTCTTATAGGTGGCATGCCGAAAGTTTTTGTCTGGACCTTACTGTTGCAAATTGATTTCAGGGGTCAAACCGGCAAAATACACCGATTCCGCACAATGTTCGCTGATTCATATACCCGAAAATGACAGAATTCGTTTTTATGTTCAAGGGCTTTGACAAGTATCGTATGACATTTTAACTAAATAATGACTTACATGAGGTTAAAGCTGAAGAGTTGCTCTTTACTCTCTTATAGGTGGCATGCCGAAAGTTTTTGTCTGGACCTTACTGTTGCAAATTGATTTCAGGGGTCAAACCGGCAAAATACACCGATTCCGCACAATGTTCGCTGATTCATATACCCGAAAATGACAGAAGTCCTTTTTATGTTCAAGGGCTTTGACAAGTATCGTATGACATTTTAACTAAATAATGACTTACATGAGGTTAAAGCTGAAGAGTTGCTCTTTACTCTCATATAGGTGGCATGCCGAAAGTTTTTGTCTGGACCTTACTGTTGCAAATTGATTTCAGGGGTCAAACCGGCAAAATTCACAGATTCCGCACAATGTTCGCTGATTCTTAGCTTCCAATGACAGAATTCGTTTTTATGTTCAAGGGCTTTGAAAAGTATCGTATGACATTTTAACTAAATAATGGTATACATGAAGTAAAAGCCGAAGTGTTGCTCTTTACTCTCATGTAGGCGGCATGCTGAAAGTTTTGTCTGGAGCTTTTTGTTTTAAAAATGAAATCAGGGGGCAAACTGGCAATATGCCCTAATTCCGAATCCATTAGGTTGATTTGTTTTCGTGGTGGGGGAAGGGGTGATTGATTCTGCCTTTCCTTTTCGAGGGAACAAATCGACCGATTGAGGGGAAAAGGGTCCGGGGTCAAACGAGAAGAATCAACTGAGCGAAGTATTATTCTACATCTAATCTACTGTCTCCCCAACACAAGGAGTTGTTTTGACAATATCGCAGAAGTATGTCCTCATTACATGAATGAAAGGACATCGGTTTCTTTTTTCTTTGTAGCTGACACTTCATTTCAGAGTATGCACCAGCCTGTTTCTTTATTGTTGAGCAAGCCAAAAGTTCCAAGTTCTCGCTGAAGAAGTGTTGTTTTGTCAAAAAATGGAGTTCGTCCACTTGACCGAAGGTCAAGTGGACCGACGACGGTGGCGTAGACAGGTTCTTACTCCTGGGGGGGGGGGGGGGGGGGGGGGGTCATAAGTGCGAGCAAGCGTAGCGAGCGCAAGGCCGCGGAACGCGGGGGCTGGTTGGGGGGGGGCTGCAGCCCGTCACCTTTTTGAGTAGACACATAGGCTCCTGTACAAAAATCCGGAAGTGATTTTTTTGGTTTGTACATGCAGAACCTTCACTTTCAAAAACGTTCCGCGGCTTCTGGAGCGAGTTCTAGAAAGAAAGAAAAAAAAAACCCTGCTAATTACGGTTGTGGGAGGCAATGCCCGAATGAAAAAGGGATACTATCAGAAAACAAAAAGGGCATTAAGTGCCCTTAGCTTACATGAACAGATGCAGAAATTGGACATACTATAAAGGAAAAGGGGCAGTTATCAGAAGTAAATGAGGGCATGTATCAGATTTCAAATTGGGCACTTATCAGGGGTGAAAAGGGGCACTCTGCAAAAGAGAAATTGCACTGTGAAAAACGAAAAGAGGTAGTGAAAGGGGGATAATAATCCCATTGTAAAAGGGACATTCATCTGAAGTGTAAAAGGTGTATTTCTCATAAGGGAAAGTTCAGAGCGCCATTAAAAGGGAGAGGCATAAAAGAGCGCAGTGCTGTAGATTTTAAGAAGGTTAACTTATCTGAAACAAAAGGGGCACTTAGTAGAAAGCGAAAGGGCACATGATCAACAAAGAAAATGGGCCCTTCTAAGATAAAAGGGCACTGAACAGGTTTGAAAGGGGGCATTTTTGGGGGTAAAAAGGGGCACTTTTTGGATGCTTCGAAGAGTAAGGGGCACTGTGCCCCCCCCCCCCGGAGCGCCGCCTCTGTAAATAGAAGTTATACGCACCATGACAAACGAATATAGAATAGGGACTGACACAAATTATTGCATATTTGCATCACGCTATTTATCTTTTTACAAAATTTTGTTGTTACACCACTTCCGAAAAACTGTGACGGCACCGAAATTAACCCAAAGTCATATAAATAACTACATAAATCAGAATAATGATCGATATAGTTATGATAGTAATCGTCATTTCAATCACATTAACGATAATGATGATGATGATGATGATAATTATTATTATCATAAGCATAATAATAACAATACATTACTAATTATTATTATTGTATTATTGTACAACACCTCACAAGGTGGGGGATGCATACCCCTCAACCCCCCCCCCCCTCTGTCTACGCCCCTGGCCCGTGAGACCGAAGGCTCGCGAGGCCGACTTTTTCGTATCGTATTTTCTTTCATCACAAATAATGCGCTATCGGTATATAAAATAATTATGTCTCCTTTATGTTTGGTCCCCGTTTCCAGATTTCCTACACCTTCCATTAAAACTTTCCCTTTCTCTTTAATACTTATGAATGAATAATAATATTCTTTGATTTATTTTTAACTTAGACTGAATACTCAGGCCTCTTATTGCTTATCGATTTTCTAAAATACCTCGTTTCGTAAATTATGATAGCAATCAAGTTGCTATTAATAATATAAGGCCTACTTTTGACCCATTACTCTCTTTCTTTCTTTTTTTTAAAACTTAAACTGAAATACCTACAACTCTTATTCCGTATTAATATTATAAAGTTGCTTTCGATACTTCTCTCGATTAACACTTGATAAAGGAAATATCTTTAACTGTTTAAAGAGTGAAACTTCGTATTTCAAATCTACAACATCACGATATACAAGGTATTGCGGTGAAGAGGGGTCTATGACGCCACCTTCCGAAAATTTCTTGTATGAGAGAGAGCGTAATGAAACTTATGGCTCACCCATACTCCTCTAACAAGGCTTATAACTTGGCAAACCACTGAATATATTACAAATTTTACAAATTATTTGCTACCCATTTTTTTCAATTTCCAAAATGTAAGAGGGATAAGCATCCCCATTGCGATAAATGCTATTGGGTTTTTTTTTTTTAAATTTTGTAAAATATTTGTAATTGCAGCTCATGCTGCGAGAGAATTTTCTTTTCCTTCGGATCTATAGAAAGACGACAAAGGCATTTTTGCAAACTATTCTAATTCTAATAACCTAATAGGCTACTCAGGCAGAATCTAAAATATTATGCAAGAAACTTGAATTTAAAAAAAAAAAATCATTCAATGAATAGATGAATGAATGAAAGAACGAATGAATGAATGAATAATTGAACAAATGAATTAGTCAAAAGCACAAATTACTTCATTCATTAACAAAAATTGATATTAACCACTGACTTCAATCAAGTTGGTACCTTCTGGGAGAGCCGTTGTCCTAGAGGGTGGTTTCTCTAGCAAGTAGTTGTCTGGGGGTAGTTGACAGGGGGTAGTGGGTAATTGTATAGAGGGTAGTTGACCGGGGGGTTGTTGTCCTAAAGGGTGGTTCTCCTAGGGGGTAGTTGTCCTAGAGGGTGGGTGCCCTAGGGGATACTTGTCTGTGGGTTACTTTTCTGGGGGTATTTGTCAAAGCGGGGGGGGGGGGGGTAGTCTTCCTACAGGGTGGTAGCCCCAGGGGTAATTGACTGGGGGTAGTTGTTTGTAGGTAGTGTCCAGAGTGTGGTAGCCCTAGGGGTAGTTTTAGGGGGCAGTTGACCGGGGGTTGTTGTTGTCCTAGAGGGTACCTGCCCCTGGGGGTAGTTGTCTAGAGTGTAGTTGACAAGGGGTAGTTGTCGTAGAGGGTCGCTGTCCTAGGGGGTAGTTGTCCTAGAGGGTGGCTACCCTACGGGGTAATTGTCTGGGGATACTTGTCCAGGGGCACTTGTCCAAGCAGGTAGTTGCCCGAGCGGGTGATTAGCTGCGTGGTAATCATCCTAGAAAGTATTGGTAGCCGTACAAGAGGGTGATAGCCCTACGGGGTAGTTGTCCCCGGGAGTTGTGCTAGGGGCAGTTATCCTTATTTTATAGGGGCGAAAACAATAACCCGCGTAGCCAGGGGGCTATGGTGTCAGTCCTCTCCCCGTCAATCGCCCCCCCCCCCTTACGAAAAGAAATAAATTAAAAAAAGATAAAGCGTGAATTAGAAAAGAAAGATACGATCATACGATACTTTTCAAAGCCCTTAAAAATATAAACGACCTTTGCCATTTTCGAGTTTTGAACATTGTGCGGAATCGGTGTATTTTTCCGGTTTCACCCCTGAAATCAATTTGCAACAGTAAGGTCCAAGCAAAAACTTTCGGCATGCCACCTATATGAGAGTAAAGAGCAACTCTTCAGCTTTTACCTCATGTATACCATTATTTAGTTAAAATGTCATACGATACTTGTCAAAGCCCTTGAACATAAAAATGAATTCTGTCATTTTCGGGTATATGAATCAGCGAACATTGTGCGGAATCGGTGTATTTTGCCGGTTTGACCCCTGAAATCAATTTGCAACAGTAAGGTCCAGACAAAAACTTTCGGCATGCCACCTATATGAGAATAAAGAGCAACTCTTCAGCTTTTACCTCATGTATACCATTATTTAGTTAAAATGTCATACGATACTTTTCAAAGCCCTTGAACATAAAAACGAATTCTGTCATTTTCGGGTATATGAATCAGCGAACATTGTGCGGAATCGGTGTATTTTGCCGGTTTGACCCCTGAAATCAATTTGCAACAGTAAGGTCCAAACAAAAACTTTCGGCATGCCACCTATATGAGAATAAAGGGCAACTCTTCAGCTTTTACCTCATGTATACCATTATTTAGTTAAAATGTCATACGATACTTGTCAAAGCCCTTGAACATAAAAATGAATTCTGTCATTTTTGGGTATATGAATCAGCGAACATTGTGCGGAATCGGTGTATTTTGCCGGTTTGACCCCTGAAATCAATTTGCAACAGTAAGGTCCAGACAAAAACTTTCGGCATGCCACCTATATGAGAGTAAAGAGCAACTCTTCAGCTTTAACCTCATGTAAGTCATTATTTAGTTAAAATGTCATACGATACTTTTCAAAGCCCTTGAACATAAAAATGAATTCTGTATTTTCGGGTATATGAATCAGCGAACATTGTGCGGAATCGGTGTATTTTGCCGGTTTGACCCCTGAAATCAATTTGCAACAGTAAGGTCCAGACAAAAACTTTCGGCATGCCACTTATATGAGAGTAAAGAGCAACTCTTCAGCTTTAACCTCATGTAAGTCATTATTTAGTTAAAATGTCATACGATACTTTTCAAAGCCCTTGAACATAAAAACGAATTCTGTCATTGGAAGCTAAGAATCAGCGAACATTGTGCGGAATCGGTGTATTTTGCCGGTTTGACCCCTGAAATCAATTTGCAACAGTAAGGTCCAGACAAAAACTTTCGGCATGCCACCTATATGAGAGTAAAGAGCAACTCTTCAGCTTTAACCTCATGTAAGTCATTATTTAGTTAAAATGTCATACAATATTTTTCAAAGCCCTTGAACATAAAAACGAATTCTGTCATTTTTGGGTATATGAATCAGCGAACATTGTGCGGAATCGGTGTATTTTGCCGGTTTGACCCCTGAAATCAATTTGCAACAGTAAGGTCCAGACAAAAACTTTCGGCATGCCACCTATATGAGAGTAAAGAGCAACTCTTCAGCTTTAACCTCATGTAAGTCATTATTTAGTTAAAATGTCATACGATACTTTCCAAAGCCCTTGAACATAAAAACGAATTCTGTCATTGGAAGCTAAGAATCAGCGAACATTGTGCGGAATCGGTGTATTTTGCCGGTTTGACCCCTGAAATCAATTTGCAACAGTAAGGTCCAGACAAAAACTTTCGGCATGCCACCTATATGAGAGTAAAGAGCAACTCTTCAGCTTTTACCTCATGTATACCATTATTTAGTTAAAATGTCATACGATACTTGTCAAAGCCCTTGAACATAAAAATGAATTCTGTCATTTTCGGGTATATGAATCAGCGAACATTGTGCGGAATCGGTGTATTTTGCCGGTTTGACCCCTGAAATCAATTTGCAACAGTAAGGTCCAGACAAAAACTTTCGGCATGCCACCTATATGAGAATAAAGAGCAACTCTTCAGCTTTTACCTCATGTATACCATTATTTAGTTAAAATGTCATACGATACTTTTCAAAGCCCTTGAACATAAAAACGAATTCTGTCATTTTCGGGTATATGAATCAGCGAACATTGTGCGGAATCGGTGTATTTTGCCGGTTTGACCCCTGAAATCAATTTGCAACAGTAAGGTCCAAACAAAAACTTTCGGCATGCCACCTATATGAGAATAAAGGGCAACTCTTCAGCTTTTACCTCATGTATACCATTATTTAGTTAAAATGTCATACGATACTTGTCAAAGCCCTTGAACATAAAAATGAATTCTGTCATTTTGGGTATATGAATCAGCGAACATTGTGCGGAATCGGTGTATTTTGCCGGTTTGACCCCTGAAATCAATTTGCAACAGTAAGGTCCAGACAAAAACTTTCGGCATGCCACTTATATGAGAGTAAAGAGCATCTCTTCAGCTTTAACCTCATGTAAGTCATTATTTAGTTAAAATGTCATACGATACTTTTCAAAGCCCTTGAACATAAAAATGAATTCTGTATTTTCGGGTATATGAATCAGCGAACATTGTGCGGAATCGGTGTATTTTGCCGGTTTGACCCCTGAAATCAATTTGCAACAGTAAGGTCCAGACAAAAACTTTCGGCATGCCACTTATATGAGAGTAAAGAGCAACTCTTCAGCTTTAACCTCATGTAAGTCATTATTTAGTTAAAATGTCATACGATACTTTTCAAAGCCCTTGAACATAAAAACGAATTCTGTCATTGGAAGCTAAGAATCAGCGAACATTGTGCGGAATCGGTGTATTTTGCCGGTTTGACCCCTGAAATCAATTTGCAACAGTAAGGTCCAGACAAAAACTTTCGGCATGCCACCTATATGAGAGTAAAGAGCAACTCTTCAGCTTTAACCTCATGTAAGTCATTATTTAGTTAAAATGTCATACAATATTTTCAAAGCCCTTGAACATAAAAACGAATTCTGTCATTTTTGGGTATATGAATCAGCGAACATTGTGCGGAATCGGTGTATTTTGCCGGTTTGACCCCTGAAATCAATTTGCAACAGTAAGGTCCAGACAAAAACTTTCGGCATGCCACCTATATGAGAGTAAAGAGCAACTCTTCAGCTTTAACCTCATGTAAGTCATTATTTAGTTAAAATGTCATACGATACTTTCCAAAGCCCTTGAACATAAAAACGAATTCTGTCATTGGAAGCTAAGAATCAGCGAACATTGTGCGGAATCGGTGTGTATTTTGCCGGTTTGACCCCTGAAATCAATTTGCAACAGTAAGGTCCAGACAAAAACTTTCGGCATGCCACCTATATGAGAGTAAAGAGCAACTCTTCAGCTTTAACCTCATGTAAGTCATTATTTAGTTAAAATGTCATACGATACTTTTCAAAGCCCTTGAACATAAAAACGAATTCTGTCATTTTCGGGTATATGAATCAGCGAACATTGTGCGGAATCGGTGTATTTTGCCGGTTTGACCCCTGAAATCAATTTGCAACAGTAAGGTCCAGAAAAAAACTTTCGGCATACCACCTATATTAGAGTAAAGAGCAACTCTTCAGCTTTAACCTCGTGTAAGTCATTATTTAGTTAAAATGTCATACAATATTTTTCAAAGCCCTTGAACATAAAAACGAATTCTGTCATTGGAAGCTAAGAATCAGCGAACATTGTGCGGAATCGGTGTATTTTGCCGGTTTGACCCCTGAAATCAATTTGCAACAGTAAGGTCCAGACAAAAACTTTCGGCATGCCACCTATATGAGAGTAAAGAGCAACTCTTCAGCTTTAACCTCATGTAAGTCATTATTTAGTTAAAATGTCATACGATACTTGTCAAAGCCCTTGAACATAAAAACGAATTCTGTCATTTTCGGGTATATGAATCAGCGAACATTGTGCGGAATCGGTGTATTTTGCCGGTTTGACCCCTGAAATCAATTTGCAACAGTAAGGTCCAGACAAAAACTTTCGGCATGCCACCTATATGAGAGTAAAGAGCAACTCTTCAGCTTTAACCTCATGTAAGTCATTATTTAGTTAAAATGTCATACGATACTTTTCAAAGCCCTTGAACATAAAAACGAATTCTGTCATTTTCGGGTATATGAATCAGCGAACATTGTGCGGAATCGGTGTATTTTGCCGGTTTGACCCCTGAAATCAATTTGCAACAGCAAGGTCCAGAAAAAAAACTTTCGGCATACCACCTATATTAGAGTAAAGAGCAACTCTTCAGCTTTAACCTCGTGTAAGTCATTATTTAGTTAAAATGTCATACAATATTTTTCAAAGCCCTTGAACATAAAAACGAATTCTGTCATTGGAAGCTAAGAATCAGCGAACATTGTGCGGAATCGGTGTATTTTGCCGGTTTGACCCCTGAAATTAATTTGCAACAGTAAGGTCCAGACAAAAACTTTCGGCATGCCACCTATATGAGAGTAAAGAGCAACTCTTCAGCTTTAACCTCATGTAAGTCATTATTTAGTTAAAATGTCATACGATACTTGTCAAAGCCCTTGAACATCAAAACGAATTCTGTCATTTTCGGGTATATGAATCAGCGAACATTGTGCGGAATCGGTGTATTTTGCCGGTTTGACCCCTGAAATCAATTTGCAACAGTAAGGTCCAGACAAAAACTTTCGGCATGCCACTTATATGAGAGTAAAGAGCAACTCTTCAGCTTTAACCTCATGTAAGTCATTATTTAGTTAAAATGTCATACGATACTTTCCAAAGCCCTTGAACATAAAAACGAATTCTGTCATTTTCGGGTATATGAATCAGCGAACATTGTGCGGAATCGGTGTATTTTGCCGGTTTGACCCCTGAAATCAATTTGCAACAGTAAGGTCCAGAAAAAAACTTTCGGCATACCAGCTATATTAGAGTAAAGAGCAACTCTTCAGCTTTAACCTCGTGTAAGTCATTATTTAGTTAAAATGTCATACAATATTTTTCAAAGCCCTTGAACATAAAAACGAATTCTGTCATTGGAAGCTAAGAATCAGCGAACATTGTGCGGAATCGGTGTATTTTGCCGGTTTGACCCCTGAAATTAATTTGCAACAGTAAGGTCCAGACAAAAACTTTCGGCATGCCACCTATATGAGAGTAAAGAGCAACTCTTCAGCTTTAACCTCATGTAAGTCATTATTTAGTTAAAATGTCGTACGATACTTGTCAAAGCCCTTGAAAATAAAAATGAATTCTGTCATTTTCAGGTATATGAATCATTGAACATTGTGCGGAATCTGTGAATTTTTCCGGTTTGACCCCTGAAATCAATTTGCAACAGTAAGGTCCAGACAAAAACTTTCGGCATGCCACCTATATGAGAGTAAAGAGCAACTCTTCAGCTTTAACCTCATGTAAGTCATTATTTAGTTAAAATGTCATACGATACTTTTCAAAGCCCTTGAACATAAAAACGAATTCTGTCATTTTCGGGTATATGAATCAGCGAACATTGTGCGGAATCGGTGTATTTTGCCGGTTTGACCCCTGAAATCAATTTGCAACAGTAAGGTCCAGACAAAAACTTTCGGCATGCCACCTATATGAGAGTAAAGAGCAACTCTTCAGCTTTAACCTCATGTAAGTCATTATTTAGTTAAAATGTCATACGATACTTTTCAAAGCCCTTGAACATAAAAACGAATTCTGTCATTTTCGGGTATATGAATCAGCGAACATTGTGCGGAATCGGTGTATTTTGCCGGTTTGACCCCTGAAATCAATTTGCAACAGTAAGGTCCAGAAAAAAAACTTTCGGCATACCACCTATATTAGAGTAAAGAGCAACTCTTCAGCTTTAACCTCGTGTAAGTCATTATTTAGTTAAAATGTCATACAATATTTTTCAAAGCCCTTGAACATAAAAACGAATTCTGTCATTGGAAGCTAAGAATCAGCGAACATTGTGCGGAATCGGTGTATTTTGCCGGTTTGACCCCTGAAATCAATTTGCAACAGTAAGGTCCAGAAAAAAACTTTCGGCATACCACCTATATTAGAGTAAAGAGCAACTCTTCAGCTTTTACCTCACGTAAGTCATTATTTAGTTAAAATGTCATACGATACTTTTCAAAGCCCTTGAAAATAAAAAGGACTTCTGTCATTTCCGGGTATATGAATCAGCGAACATTGTGCGGAATCGGTGTATTTTGCCGGTTTGACCCATAAATTAATCTGAAAACTGTAAGTCCAGACAAAAAAAATAGGTTGAACTGTCAGAAGATACTTTTCAAAGCCATTTTTCTACGAAGAATAGCAATTTTACTTTTTCTAAACGCAATTATACTTTTCTTTTGTTTCTTTGTCTTTTTGGCGATACCATACCCCTTAGAATGGTAAGCTAATTTTCCTCTTATTGGTCGCGGGCTTATTGGTCGCCAGTTTCAAGGAGCGGAAACAAGGAGCTTGGTGCGATGGAGGAGGAAGTTACTGTAAGTAAAACCGTTCAAAATATGTTTAATACTGTAGAAAAAATGTTGTAAATATTCGTGGTACGTTGTTCTTCAACTTTATACCGAAGAATGTATCGAGAAGCGGATCTTCAGGCAGCAGCCCCAATCGGTAACGCATATTCCTGTCCAGTCCCACATATGTGGTTCTGTGTCTGTACTCGGGTCAGTTTTTGTCCGGACAGGTTTTATATCCGTACATGACGGCAATTTCAAGAATTTTGAAAGGAGTATTTCTGAAATCGTTATTTTAGGCAATATTACAAAGCACAAATGTTCCAATCTTCTTTATTTTAGTAATTTTTTTAAAATTCCAAACTCCAAACGCAGAGCCAGAGCCAGGTAGAGGTGGTTCTTCAGTCATGTCAGTTTGTTGGAGGCATGGGCCATGGCATAACTTAGCATTAACAACATGATTAATTTATAATTATCAGTGCTGTGTCCGAGTCTGAGTCCAAGTCATCACCTCAGATTCCAAGTCTGAGTCCACGAGTCCGAGTCCCCCCCCCCCCCCCCAAAAAAAAAAAAATCAAGTCTGAGTCACAAGTGAAGTTCACATTAGATCTAGATCTAGCCTAGGCTACAATGTACATTGGACATCTTCCTAAACATGAAAACAAAGTGCGGCAAGACTTCCTTTTGCGACAGCCACCCAATATGCAATGTGTGCTTTATACTGTTCATGTCTGTTAGCAAATTTGGGTGGCTGTCACAAAAGGAAGTCTTTCCCAAATTACATCTACAGTGGAACCTCATAATAGAGAGTTCAAATATAACAAAACACTTTTATCATTTATGACAAGATAATTTTGCTGGTTCCTACTCTGTATATTTCTTGGATAGGCCTATTTTTTTTTTCAATCCTGATATAACGAGGCAATTTTCATGGTCCCAAGGACCTCCTTATAAAGAATGATCACTGTAATTCCCTCCCTGAAAATAGATAACCACTACTTCAGATACCCTCTGTCATAGAGTTACATGGAACTAAATGCCCTCAGCTCAGTAGGGGCGAGCGGTCCAACCTCAGGTACGTCCAACCCCCCTACCCAGAGGACGAGTGGTCGACCAACCAAGGTCATATATAATTATGCACGTGCAATTTTTGTAAGTTTTGCAACTGATATAGAAAGCAGCACAGCTCATGCATAGGCTACCAATCAGTGATGCTGCTGCAAGGTAGCTGCTGTATGCTAGCGAGCATATATTATGCATGCTCAGCTCACAGCTAGTGCAACACTAGGCCGCCCCCCGGGGGGGGGGGGGGGGGAGGGGATATGCCTCATTGAGGCCTGTACATCATCTGCCTATCACTTTCTGAAAAGCACCCTAAACAGGGATTAAAGTAGGACGAAAATAATGTATTACATCTCCAATTTTTATACCCTTAACGGGTATAAAATGCAAGGATTGCATCACTATCTCCTAATTAAGTAACATTTTACCAGATTTTCCTGATTTCTATACCCTTTTTTTCCTAATTTTACCCGTTTCGATACCCTTAACTGGATCTCCGAGTTCCCTGTCCAGTGCTGAAAAATGACCCTTTTTCTACGTTTTTGTTTATGCGAATGATGTACAGGCTTCAATAAGACACATCCTCCCGGGTAGGTCGCTGAATGTAAAACACACTGAATAAAGAGTAGTGGTGGTACATTACAGTAGGCCTATACGTATTTCATTTCATCTAGCAATTCATCAAGCAACAAAATACAAACAAAGATGTTTCAATGTCAATACTTCAGAAAAGGCGCAACACGGCACGGCCGCTACTGCTTGGACTCGCCGAGTCACGAGTCATGATTTCTGAGACCGAGTCTGAGTCCAAGTGAGAAAAACTGGACTTGAGTCCGAGTCATCAAAAATTGGACTCGAGTCCGAGTCTATACTCACAAAGCACTATTAATTATCACATTAGGCCTAACGATAGGTCTACATACACTCACAATTATTGCGAGCTTAGTATGATTGCCGACATAGAACTATGGGAAGTGCTTCAATGGGATTCATTGTACACGACAAGAGCTTAGTTAACTTATAGCTATATCTTTCAATATTAACAATTGAAAAGTCTTTGGTATCTCAATTTAGGTTTTGATGTGTGGATCGAAGCACTCATAGCGAAACTAATTGCTGATGCGAACGCAAAATATGTTGACTTAGATCTTCTATAGAGAAGGAAAGTTTTGATTTTACTTACCAGCAATGTTCCTGAGGCTCTCAATCTTACCCTTTCTGCTTCATATCTGATGAATGAACTGAAAATGGTGAAATTTAAGAAAAAAACTGACGCTTATTGGACTCATAGGTCTACAGCATGCCGTCGTGCCATCGAGTAACACACGCAAAAGCATGCTATTTAGTTTCACTACAGACTTGTCACTTTTGCAGGATGAAGTTAATTTATTGATCGAGTACACAGGATGAGTGGATTGAAGAATGGTTAAAGGCATTGGCTAATTTTGTGATCAGCTGATTTAAAAATTTCTCAAACAAAGATGAAACATGTGTATGAGTACTTGTATTTGTACTCAAAATCCCTGAAACTAACCGTAATTTGGAATGAAAAGTGTAAGTTAAATGCAAACGGCGATTTTATTATCCTTTGTCTCATGAGACAATCACTGAGGAGGGACTGCTTTGCTTGAATTTGAAAATGCCGTTATGTGCCTCCCGCTTCGTAATACGCCAATAGTAAATAAAAACAGTACGGTAATATTAGTCATATGAGCATGCGCACTCCTCATTCCGTGCAACCGACCCTCGTATATTTTTCAAACATTTGTTCACATTTTTGATATTTAAAAGTACTTCCTGTGGATATTATACTTTTAAACTTTCAGACTGGTATTTTTACACTATAACCCTTATGTTTATCCCACTTTCAAGTAAAAAATGAGATTTTTAAAAATTAGAACAATGTTAACCAATGTCTTTAAACATGAGATAACGACCAAAGATGTGAAACAATTTTGTCTTTTGATATTGTTAATCAGTAATATATCTGGCGCATACAGTTGGCCTAAGATGGGAGCATGTGCTTACAATCTGTCAATGTTCCTTTTTTTTCCCCCCTCTTCTTGCTCTTAATTTTTGCTTTCAATCCCATTTTCTTTTCTTATCTATTAGCAGGCTTCTGCTTCCGCTGATCATGAATTAAACATTATTCAAAGAATTGGTTGACATTTTATTTTCAAATTATTTTTGTTTTTTTTGGTTTTGTTTTTGTTCTTTTTGCACAGGAAGTAGGAAGAACATCATACAAATTTTCAGTTATCGAGATGCTGGCAAGTTATGTCAGGACACATTATGCAGAACTTTATCCCACTGCGGATAAACCAAATGTGAGTATTTATCCAATTCATATAAAAGCCATACCTTAGGATGGGAGTTAAATCTTAACATCAATATTTATATACTTGAATTTAAATACATCTAAAGTGAGTAGTCATTTCATAGTAAGAAATCAAGAATGAAACTTTAAATCAATACACTTTAAAATTTTAAATGCACACCCCAGCATTGTATTTCGTATTTGAGGTCCAATAAAGGTAGCTGGTAATCTTATGATATTTTGTTATCATGAGATCAAAATGTCAAGGTGACAGTCACTATCACCATATTCGTGTAAAAGCTCTTTAACATAATCCGAGCATAATCATGTGATAAGTTTCAGATCTAGGAACATCGGTGGTCTACAAATCAATTTCGCGCAGTCATGAATTCATCATTTCTTTAATCTTTTTAAGAGTTACTTGGGACCTTAGCCCTAAGTCATTGAAAAAAAGTAATAACTACAGTGGAAACTCAGGATAATGAGGTCCTTGGGACCATCATAATTACCTTATTACAGCAGGAATCTTGTTATATCAGGGTTAAAAAACAGTAGAATATAAGGAGCTAGGATCAGGAAATTACCTTATTATAACAGGAATATTGTTGCATCAGATCTCTTTATACCAAGTTTCTACTGTATGGTGAGTCAGAAGAAAAATTAAACCTTTGTATTTTAGTTTCAAAGATATCATAGTGATGAAATGCTATTAAAGTATGTTTTGATAGAGTAAGCATTCAAAAATGAAAAAGTGTGACTGCTTTACCAAGTAATCATATGTCTTCGGTTAAATGGGTTTCGACTCTCTTTCGACACTTGATTGTAACAGCAGAATGAAACCGAAAATGTTACCAAAAAACAGTAAAATAAATTAGTCTTTTAAAAAATTGGCAATCCAACATTTGTGTTGGTGTAACATTTCTGCTGACTCAATGTGTAAAACTTGATAACATTTACATAGAAGTGATTGTTTCCAATTACAGACGAACGGAAGACTGGTAGGAGTGTGGGAGAGGGGGGCCCAGGAATTGGGAAGCCAGGGCCTACCGCCTACCCCTCTCCCATGGAAAAAAGACTGCTGGGGCCCACCTTCGAGACCTGTGGCAGAAGATGGTCTCGAGGGCCAAAAAGTACCGTGACCAGTGGACAGCCACAGGTGAAAATTAATGCCATCATATTACTTACGGTTGAAAGGTCTTTGAATGGTGGGTTGCACTAGTGGATATCGAGGTATGTAAGGGTAAACTAAGACATTGTATTTCATGCACGATCAGAGAAATCCACTATTATAACTTTAAGTTATTTCTCATATAAATATAAGAAAAATATTACTGTCAAGAGAATAATTTCCTAGGAAAAAGAAACTGTATAATATTACAGTTTGAGAATGCATCACTCATTCTTTTACATTGGACAGTCAACGCAGCAACCTTGCAATGAGTTAATGTATAATAATTATACTTATATTATAAGTATGAATGTGTTAATGCATCAGTGTGCAATGAACCACATGATTTCTATTTTCTTCCCTGCAGTGTTTCATTGCCTTTAAGTTTGAATTTAACATTCCCTGCATACACACATTTTCATTTCTCTCTCTACCTCTTTATTATATTTGTGTTTGTGTGTGTATGTTATATATAAAACATATCATATGTTTTGATCACAATATTGTAAACTTAAAACCCACACCCCCCCCCCCCCCCCCCCCCATAATAAAGGAATGAAAAAAATATATATATATATAAATAAACAGTGGTAATATGATGCATTTTTTTGTATGATATACCTATTTTAGAAATGGTAATTGTGTGAAAGATTGACGAAAGCAATCTTAATATTATTTATTTCATGAGGTGGTGGGCCCCGGCCAAAGTTCCATGAGAGACATGAACTTGTCTTGGAAGCGCTCCCAGCTCCTGGCATAGAAGGCTTCTCCGGTCCTGATAAGGAAGCTGGTAATGTGATATCTCTGGTGAGTTAAACATTCTTTGTTATAAATTTCCAGACTTTCCACCTTGACTATACTCCCCCCCCCACCCCCCCCCTTCATTGTGTGACATGATCAATTGCCACACAGACATTGAAAATTGTGTAAAGAACTGAAACCGGAAGATGATTTTTCATCACTAATCTCGGAAATTTAGCAAGCATACTCCTAAATTTGAAACACATTTGTATTTAACTTAAATTCTACTTGATTACTTAACAGATTTAGTGTTTTTTTAAAAATGAGATTCTCATCCTATTATACTAGGGTCAAGATAGATTTGCTGAGGTCAACTAATGACATGAGGCAAAGAATCATATTAGCATTTCACTGTAAGAGCAGATAGGCCTATATTGAATAAGCATTTTTTTGACCAATAAAGTTAACTTTGCATTTACCTGACTTGTATATTTGGCTTCATTTTTAAAGTAAGGAACTCTATAAGACTTGCAAAAGACACAGTTCACAAATTTCTAATTGATGGTAAATATATATATAGATATGTTTTTAATGAATATACACGGTGATGCAGAATAAGATAATGAGTCCAAAATCAATGATGAACAATGATAATGAAAGTGGAAATGATAATAACATCAATTATACAACTAGCATCATTAACATTATACATAACAATTTATATCATGTTCTTCTTTTATCAGTAAGATGTTTGCAATATAAATATGAATTCCATTTGCAGTTAATTCAGTCACAACATGAAGAACATCAGCAGCAGCAACAACAGCAGGAACAGCAGCAGCAACAACAACAGCAGCAACAACAACAGCAGGAACAGCAGCAGCAACAACAGCAGCAACAATAGCAGGAACAGCAGCAGCAACAACAGCAGCAACAACAGCAGGAACAGCAGCAGCAACAACAGCAGCATCAACAACAGTAACAACAGCAGCACCTGCAGCAGCAACAACAGCAACACCAACAACCTCAGCAGCAACCTGGACCACATCAGAAGCAACAGAAATGGGAGCAGCAACAGCAACCACAAGGACAAAAAAGGAAGCGCACAGTTGATGGACAGCTGGAGCTGTTGGAGATTGAGAGGGGGAGAAACTTGAAATAAAAAAGCAAAGACTCGAGGTTGAAAAAGAAAAGTTGCAAGTGATGAAGGAGATACTTGATGCAATCAAAAAGATCGCAACATTTCAGAATGAACCGTAATTTCCTTCATCATTTCCAACTATATTTTTTAATCTTTACATTTGTTTTTTCTCACACCTGTAATCAGAAATACCTATCACCAGTAATATTTCTATGCACAATATTTTCACTTGATTTGTGTTGATATGCCTTGAATATGAAAACTCAACCATCTAAAAGTTGATGATATAATATCATGCACATCTTTATCCAGAAAGGGCCATTCTCCATCACTTGTGTGACCAAATTCCTGCAAAATAGCAGGTTCAAAACTAATTTGTCAGTATTTATCTTGTAGCAGAAGTCTCCCATTTTAGAATTTTGAATAACTGTATTATACCCAACAGAATTACTTTAAAAGTGCGTACATCATTTCACTTTCAGAAGTGAACTCAGGTCGGTCATGGTCAGTCACGTGTGTGACTTCGCACAAAAATTGGTCTTACTTGTTGGTATTCAGAAATATTTTTCTTGGATTTCCCTGGGAGTGTAAGTTTCCACTTTTCATCGCTGTGTGATGGGGATTGTTCTAAACAATTTTAAAGCAATTTTCCATAAATGAAAGAACATTCTGTTCTTTCACAGGTGAAAATTGGCTCAGTCACGTATGTGACCAGTCAAAAAGGGGGCGTTTGGAATATGTAAACACTTCATAGTTGAGATATTGTTTATTCTTATCAAATAAAAGGGAGAATAGAATTCTAAGAAGAATAACATTAAAAATTTGATGATTTACAATCAAAATCAATGCATTTTGACAAATTTTCTCTTAAAAAGTCAAGAGTTGACCAAAAAAATTGAGTATGAGGTATGACGTAAAAGTGGGTACCCAGTTTCGCGCTAGACTGTACAATATGCATTATAGTTTGCGCGCATTTTGCTAGAATTGTGCGACAAGGTACCCACTTTGACGTCATTTTTATGTAAAAGTGGGTACCCAGTTGAAACTGGGTCACAGCTGAGGGGTCAAAAATATCCTGGGGTGGTATTCTGAGAATGTTTTAACCCATTCGTGACAGGAATTATTTAAAGCCTAATTTGATCAGCTTTTATTCTTCAAATTGGCAACACCAACATTCCTATTTTATTGCTACATTTTTCTTATAAAACGTCATGTATCTGAAATGAATATAAATTGACTGAAATTATGATGAGAAATCAAGAGTTGCCAATTTGCAGGGGAAAACAGTGATTTTAAACCTTCTATCAATTGCCAATTTAAGGATTTTAATGCTTATTTTCCTTTTAAAAAATTTCAGCATCAAACAACAAATATTGATGCAACCAAAATGGGCACAGTTTGTGTAGAATTTTTTGCTCTTTCTGCTCATGTATTTGTTATGATTTTTAGGGCTTTACATCAAAAGATATTAGGCCAAACCGCAAAATGTAGACCTCTGTCACGAATGGGTTAACTCTGTTTTAAGTCTGTTTTAGCAAATCGGGATTCTGAACAACGTTTTATCTCTGTTTTAACTTCTGTTTTAAGTTTTGTTGTAGGTTGCAGGGATTCATTAAAAGTGTCGATAATAAATTGAACTCCCTGGCAATTAAATCTATATTTCTTAAACATTTCCATGTCATCATACAAATCTATCGGATTGCTCCTATCGCGGAAAACGTGCTCCCTTCGGAGGGCAGCACCCCAAGGATGTTCAACAGTGCTGCCATTTTTGTGGTTGCTAAGGCTCCCAAATTGGATTAGTCGGTGAAAATTGGGTTTGTCGGGAGGTACAAGAGCACCGACAACTTTATTGAAATTAGTCGGTGCTCTTTGGGAAATTAGTCGGTGTTTTTCACCGACTAATTTTCATGAAATGGAAAATAGTCGGTGACAGTAAAATTGTCGGTGAAAATGAAATTAGTCGGTGAAAACTGAAATTAGTCGGTGAAAACCACCGACTAATTGTTTCATGAAACGCCCCCCAGGTTTTTCC
>JAPZVO010001287.1:0-19427 GCA_029962745.1 Echinometra lucunter | reverse complement strand
TCGATAGGAGACTAACGTCATAGAAATTGGATGGTTTGATATCGCAGAATACTAAAGATGATCCAAAGCTTGAATTCACCTTAACGAATCAGATTTTCTATAGGGTTATACATAAACTACTGTGCGCTGCCTTGCTATTGTCATAACGGGCCAAAACAGCATGTTTATTTCATCGACTGTGACTGTATATGTAATCATATAGTTAAAGAGGATAGTAATATAACATGTAAAAATAAAGCAAACGGAAAAAAAAAAAATTGCCCCCTTCCCTCCGGGACTCGAACCAGGGACCTTGAGCATGTGAGGCAAGTGCTTTGAAGGTATACCTGAAAACAGCTCATAGAGATAACACGTTGATTCAAAACGGAATTCTAATATCAGGTTTTCCAGTCAAAATTTCACATGTTTTCGACATTCGATTAAAAAACATATGAATGCATAAGATAGAGAATTTTCTCAGCTGCAACATACTTCAAAGATGAGGCGAAAATCAAGCAGAAATAAGGAGATGTTGATCAAAGAAGACGAGAATGTAGAATCAAGAATTACATAAAGGTCATGTCCCATAGAGAATACACGCAAATTGAGAAAAATTGACATTGTACCTTTAATCGTGAATTAGACCATGATGTCGTCATCAAAATGAGTAACAATGAATAACATATTTGTAGAGAATTGTCTCAGCTACAACATATCGAAATCTCAGCGAAAATTGATGAATATTAAGCGAGATAGTCTCGGTTAAAGGTAAAAAATATGACGTCATTATTGAAAAAATGAAATTTTGACTTCACCTGAGAATATGACGACGTTCCGACTGCTCGACCCTCAATTTTTTTCGTGAATTCAAATCTCCATTTCATAGGCTTTCAGAAAATGCAAAAAAATTGGGGGGGTCCCCATGCTATTTAACGAGCTATGGCAGATTTCAAAAGGGCATGTTTTTGCATGTTTTTACGTTATTTGCCCCATAGACGCGCGCACGGATTTTGAACTTTGACGCGCGCGTGCGGCCTTATGAGGAGTTGAAATCGACTTTCAATTGTTGTGAATTGTTAAGAAAAGTATTAGGATCGCAAATCAAGTGAAAAAACGGTGTTTTTACGTTTTCTTTGGTGTGCGCGCGCAAATATGGCGCGCGCGGACGCGGACGCGCGCAAATTTTTGAAATGCTTAAAATGGCCTGAAACGTGTGCAAAATGAATATGAGTCGATTCTGAGCATTTTTAATTTTGCGCGCGCGCTGACGCGCGGACGTACGCGTACGTGCGCGTCTAAGTGAATGGAATTATTCAGATTGATATGAATATTCATCATGCTAAGTATGAATGAGAAATGACATTCCGTTAAGAAGATATGATCATGAAATGATATTTACAAAATGGCGCCTGGATGACGTCACGATGATCTGATGAACTTGAAAATGAGTAAAAAACCGAGATCTCGTAAGGACTGATAATTCATGAAAATTTGACAAAAAATGACAGGGCCAGTTCTGAGATTTCGACTGCACAAAAAAGTGGGTACCAATAAAGAGAATAATTAAAATAACGAGATTTAATTCGTCATTCGATCAGACGAATTAGGTGGTCTGTCGTCTTTTTGATATGGATATGATATCTATGATTATAAAAGGTATATGACAGTTGGCCTTTTATTCATCATTTTCATCATCAGGGTTTGTATCACCGTCAGCAACATTACTCTCTCATTATCATGGTCATCAAGAGGATTATAGTCATTCCCAATTAAAATCCCCATTCAGAGAAAATTTACGAAGAGGAAGCAGCCCTGATAAAAAAAAACGTTCTGAAAAATGTTCTGAAAACGTTTTGTGAACGTTTATTGAAGACAAAGACGTAGCGGACCTAATAAAAATGTTTTGTAAACTATTTATGAACCTTCTGAAAATGTTTTACGAACGTTTTTTAAAGACGAAGACGTAGCGGACATAAAAAAAAAACTTTTGTGAACGTTCTGAAAACGTTTTGTGAACTTTTACTAAGGACTAAAACGTAGCGGACCTAATAAAGACGTTTTGTAAACTTTTTATGAACTTCTGAAAATGTTTTGCGAACGTTTATTAAAGACAAAGACATAGCGAACGTCATTAAAGATGAAGACATAGCCGACCTAGTAAAAACGTTTTGTAAATGTTTTGTGAAGGTTTCTGAAAACGTTTTGTGAACGTTTATTAAAGACGAAGACGTAGCAGACCTAATAAAAACGTTTTGTAAACATTTTGTGAACGTTCTGAAAATATTTTGTGAACGTTTATTCAAGACGAAGACGTAGCGGACCTAATAAAAAACGTTTTGTAAACGTTTTGAAAACGTTCTGAAAACGTTTTGTGAACGTTTATTAAAGACGAAGACGTAGCGGACCTAATAAAAACGTTTTGTGAACGTTCTCAAAATGTTTTGTGAACGTTTATTAAAGACAAAGACGCAGCAGACCTAATAAAAACGTTTTATGAACGTTTATTAAAGTCGAAGACGAAACGGATCTAATAAAAATGTTTTGTAACAATTATTAAAGACGAAGATGTAGCAGACCTAATAAATGTGTTCTAAGAACGTTCTGAAACGTTTTGTGTTGGGTAATCTATTTGCCGTCTAATCACCAGTTTATCTAATGTTCGAAGACCTGATGAACTTGAAAAATATTCAGGTCTGAGAAGGAGACTAGCATCACAGACACAGGACGATTTGATTTTTAGTATTATGCAAAGTTAACCCTAAAGGTTCAATACACGTTCATGAATCATATTTGCAATAGGGTTGTACATAAACTAATGTACACTGCATTGCAATAGACATAACACGCAAAATAACGCAGTTATGGCATTGTTTGTAATTGTATGTGTAAACGTAGTCGATGAAGATGGTAATATGAAATGGCAAAAAATGTATAAAAAAAAAAAAAAAAAAAAAAAAAAATTGACACCGCCGTCGCCGGGAGTCGAACCAGGGACCATGAGGATGTGAGACCAGTGCTTTACCGATGGACCAGAATATAGTCCATAGAGATAACACGTAGATGAAAATGGGATTCCTAAATCATATCTTCCAGTTCAAATTTCGATATGTTCCTGACATCTGATTAAAAAATAAATGGCACACTTACGATAGAGAATTTTCTCAGCTACAACATACTCGAAGCTGGGCAAAAATCGAGTAGAAATAACGGAGCTGTTGCTCAAAAAAGACGGGAATGTAGAATCAAGAATTAGAAAAAGGTCATGTCCCATAGACAATACACGCAAACTGTGAAAAAATGACATGCCTCCGTTCATCGTAAGATTAGACCATGATGCAGTTCTCAAAATGAAAAATAAAGGCAATTGGTATATAAGAGCATTGTCTCAGCTACAACATACTGAAATCCTGGCGAAAATCGACCAACAATAAGTGAGATAGTCTTGATTAAAGGTAAAATACATGACGTCATAATTGAAAAAATGAAATTTTGAGTTCACATGAGAATATGGTAACGTTCCGACTGTTCGACCCCCAATTTTTTTTCATGAATTCAAATCTTCAATTCATAGGCTCTCAGAAAATGTAAAAAAAAAGGGGGGTCCCCATGCTTTTTAACGAGCTATGACGGATTTTAAAGGGGCATGTTTTTGCATGTTTTTACGTTATTTGCCCCATAGACGCGCGCACGGATTTTAAACTTTGACGCGTGCGTGCGGCGTTTTGGTAAGTTGAAATCGATTCTAAACTGATGGAAATGGTCAAGAAATGTCTCAGAATTGCAATTCAAGTGAAAAAAACGGCGTTTTTACGTTATTTACAAGTTGCGCACGCGCAAAACGCGCGCGCGGGCGCTTACGCGCGGAAATTTTTGAAATGCTTAAAATGACCTGAAATGGATTTTGGTTTGATCCATAGTGATTTTGAGCATTTTTAAATTTTGCGCGCGCACTGACGCGCGGACGTACGCGTACGCGCGCGTTTAAAAAGTTTGAATTGTTCAGATTGATATGAATATTCATCATGCCAAATATGAATGAAAAATGACATTCCGTTATGAAGATATGATCATGAGATGATTTTTACAAAATGGCGTCTAGATGACGTCACGATGACCCGATGAACTTGAAAATGACTAAACATCCGAGATCTCGTTATGACTGATGATTCCTGAAAATTTGACGAAAAATGATTGAGCCAGTTCCGAGATCTCGACTGCACAAAAAAGTGGGTACCAATAAAAAGAATAATAATAATAATTAATAATAATAATAATGAAGAATAAAGAAAATTCTGACGAAACTAAAAGGTGATCTGTCATAATATGACAGACCACCTAATAATAATGAAGAATAAAGAAAATTCTGACGAAACTAAAAGGTGATCTGTCATAATATGACAGACCACCTAATTAATTAATTAATAATGAAGAATAAAGAAAATTCTGACGAAATTAAAAGGTGATCTGTCATAATATGACAGACCACCTAACGAGATTTAATTCGTCATTCGATCAGACGAATTAGGTGGTCTGTCGTCTTTTTGATATGGATATGATATCTATGATTATAAAAGGTATATGACAGTTGGCCTTTTATTCATCATTTTCATCATCAGGGTTTGTATCACCGTCAGCAACATTACTTTCTCATTATCATGGTCATCAAGAGGATTATAGTCATTCCCAATTAAAATCCCCATTCAGAGAAAATTTACGAAGAGGAAGCAGCCCTGATAAAAAAACGTTCTGAAAAATGTTCTGAAAACGTTTTGTGGACGTTTATTGAAGACAAAGACGTAGCGGACCTAATAAAAATGTTTTGTAAACTATTTATGAACCTTCTGAAAATGTTTTACGAACGTTTATTAAAGACAAAGACATAGCGAACGTTCATTAAAGATGAAGACATAGCCGACCTAGTAAAAACATTTTGTAAATGTTTTGTGGAGGTTTCTGAAAACGTTTTGTGAATGTTTATTAAAGACGAAGACGTAGCAGACATAAAAAAAAACTTTTGTGAACGTTCTGAAAACGTTTTGTGAACTTTTACTAAGGACTAAAACGTAGCGGACCTCATAAAGACGTTTTGTAAACTTTTTATGAACTTCTGAAAATGTTTTGCGAACGTTTATTAAAGACAAAGACATAGCGAACGTTCATTAAAGATGAAGACATAGCCGACCTAGTAAAAACATTTTGTAAATGTTTTGTGAAGGTTTCTGAAAACGTTTTGTGAATGTTTATTAAAGACGAAGACGTAGCAGACCTAATAAAAA
Organism: Echinometra lucunter; assembly: GCA_029962745.1. Lineage (NCBI taxonomy): Eukaryota > Metazoa > Echinodermata > Echinoidea > Camarodonta > Echinometridae > Echinometra > Echinometra lucunter. The sequence goes on along the minus strand of JAPZVO010001287.1, from coordinate 14,172 downwards.
TGTTTTGTAAACATTTTGTGAACGTTCTGAAAATATTTTGTGAACCTTTATTCAAGACGAAAACGTAGCGGACCTAATAAAAAACGTTTTGTAAACGTTTTGGAAACGTTCTGAAACGTTTTGTGTTGGGTAATCTATTTGCCGTCTAATCACCAGTTTATCTAATGTTCGATGACCTGATGAACTTGAAAAATATTCAGGTCTGAGAAGGAGACTAGCATCACAGACACAGGACGATTTGATTTTTAGTATTATGCAAAGTTAACCCTAAAGGTTCAATACACGTTCATGAATCATATTTGCAATAGGGTTGTACATAAACTAATGTACACTGCATTGCAATAGACATAACACGCAAAATAACGCAGTTATGGCATTGTTTGTAATTGTATGTGTAAACGTAGTCGATGAAGATGGTAATATGAAAGGGCAAAAAATGTTAAAAAAAAAAAAAAAAAAAAAAAAAATGACACCGCCGTCGCTGGGAGTCGAACCAGGGACCATGAGGATGTGAGACCAGTGCTTTACCGATGGACCACAATATAGTCCATAGAGATAACACGTAGATGGAAAATGGGATTCCTAAATCATATCTTCCAGTTCAAATTTTGATATGTTCCTGACAACTGATTAAAAAATAAATGGCACACTTACGATAGAGAATTTTCTCAGCTACAACATACTCGAAGCTGGGCGAAAATCGAGTAGAAATAACGGAGCTGTTGCTCAAAAAAGACGGGAATGTAGAATCAAGAATTAGAAAAAGGTCATGTCCCATAGACAATACACGCAAAATGTGAAAAAATGACATGCCTCCCTATTTTGTAAGATTAGACCATGATGCAGTTCTCAAAATGAAAAATAAAGGCAATTGGTATATAAGAGCATTGTCTCAGCTACAACATACTGAAATCCTGGCGAAAATCGACCAACAATAAGCGAGATAGTCTTGATTAAAGATAAAAAACATGACGTCATAATTGAAAAAATGAAATTTTGAGTTCACATGAGAATATGGTAACGTTCCGACTGTTCGACCCCCAATTTTTTTTCATGAATTCAAATCTTCAATTCATAGGCTTTCAGAAAATGTAAAAAAAATGGGGGGTCCCCATGCTTTTTAACGAGCTATAGCGGATTTTAAAGGGGCATGTTTTTGCATGTTTTTACGTTATTTGCCCCATAGACGCGCGCACAGATTTTAAACTTTGACGCGTGCGTGCGGCATTTTGGTAAGTTGAAATCGATTCTAAACTGATGGAAATGGTCAAGAAATGTCTCAGAATTGCAATTCAAGTGAAAAAACGGCGTTTTTACGTTATTTACAAGTTGCGCACGCGCAAAACGCGCGCGCGGGCGCTTACGCGCGGAAATTTTTGAAATGCTTAAAATGACCTGAAATGGATTTTGGTTTGATCCATGAGTGATTTTGAGCATTTTTAAATTTTGCGCGCGCACTGACGCGCGGACGTACGCGTACGCGCGCGTTTAAAATGTTGCAATTGTTCAGACTGATATGAATATTCATCATGCCAAATATGAATGAAAAATGATATTCCGTTATGAAGATATGATCATGAGACGATTTTTACAAAATGGCGCCTGGATGACGTCACGATGACCCAATGAACTTGAAATTGACTAAACATCCGAGATCTCGTTATGACTGATGATTCCTGAAAATTTGACGAAAAATGATTCAGCCAGTTCCGAGATCTCGACTGCACAAAAAAGTGGGTACCAATAAAAAGAATAATAATTAATAATTAATAAAGAAAATTCTGACGAAATTAAGAGGTGATCTGTCATAATATGACAGACCACCTAATAAAGAAAATTCTGACGAAATTAAGAGGTGATCTGTCATAATATGACAGACCACCTAAAAATCTAAATTCCAAAGCTATTTTGATAGGAAGCTCATTTAGCATTATTTCCAAAAAAAAAAATTTTACAAGACGTGTGCTAGTTATTATGAAAAAAAAAAAAACCCAAAGAAAACATTGCAAGCCGCGGTCGCTTTGCAGAATAACCACAATCTAATCTATCTGAAGACTGATTTTACAGCCTAGAACATGTATAGTATAGTCTGATCCCTATCAAATTTAGTGAAAAAAATGAAGCACCACTCGTGCAGGAAAACTATCTATCTTTAATTTTTTGATATCCAATAAATCTAAAATTATACTACATAATATCGCGTGAAGAAATCTAATAAGGCTATCACTTTTCATTGTTGGTCCTGCATGCTAAAATTATTTTATACGACTTCAGCTCATTAACAAGTCTTTGCCTGCTGAAGTGATTTTAGGGAAAACTAAAACATGTTATTTTGATAATTTCTTTTTTTTTTGTAATTCTTTTTTTTTTCAGGTTCCCTTTTACATTTGTAAAGGAGAAAACTTATTAATAACGATTGTTTAATTTAACTGGATGATCGTGGCGATAGCCGACAGTATAGTTGGCAAAGGGCTAAGGTTATATTTTTACATTATCGGATGTTGTTCTCTCGTTTTTTATCACGCGAGAGAACACACTTCTTGAGAGCAAGCTGGAAGGTTTAACGCACGTGTAATAGACTGGGGCAATTCTTGTCGCTTTTGTTGCACTATACCTGAATTGACGTCATAATCAATCATTATAGACATGACATAACATGTTATCTTGATAATTTTTTTTTCTTTAAATATCTTTTTTTCAGGTTCCCTTTCACATTTGTAAAGGAGAAAACTTATTATTAACGATGTTTTGATTTAACTGGACGATTGTGGCGATAGCCGACGGTATAGTTGGCAATGGGCTAAGGTTATATTTTTACATTATCTGACTAGCAGAGTTTAAGGCTTTTATCACGCGAGAGAACACACTTCTTGAGAGCAAGCTGGAAGGTTTAACGCACGTAGTAGACTGGGGCAATTCTTGTCGCTTTTGTTGCAATACACCTGAATTGACGTCATAATCAATCATTATAGTCATGATAGTGTGCGTGTGTTTTCAGAGCACGAATTTCTATTCCTGTATGCAGTTTTATGTTTTAAATATTGTATCAAGCATTCATAGCAACTCTTTACTTGTACATACACCGTGTATAAGTCTAAACGAGTGTTTAAATAGTATGCAATTAGTAGCGTACGAAGATATTTTTTCAAGAAGATGCAGAGGGGCAAATAAGTTTGGTATACTTTATGCCCAACATCAAGGTAAATCAAGGTAAATCAAGAGAGAAAAAAATGTGAGCATAAAGATGTGTTTCAGAGAAAGCTTGAAAGATTGGGTAAATCTATGACTGGGTATGAATTGCGTATAGATCTAAGCAATTGCGAATGGTTTAGGAATTCATTCCAGTTTATAATACGCTATCGAGAGTTGGGGTGCATGTATTGAAATGCTCAGTTCCCGAGTTTAACAAGGTTTTAGGTAGGTATCGGCTGGAGACACGGGCGCCCTTTTTCCTTTCTCAAGCCCCCTTCCCGTTTGATCTTCTTCATGAAACGTTTGGGCGCCTGAAAAATGTATCACAACGGGCTACAAAGTCTCGACTTTGAAATTATAGCTGTATGCATACTCAGGAACAAATACGTTAATTGACAACACGTAGACATGATAGTCAGATAGTATGGTTGCTATAGATCGATAAAATACATCTTAGAGAGGGTAGATTAACTTGAAAATCGATTAGAGGCGTGAATGGAGGAAGACAAGTATGAAAAGAGGATCTGTTGATGAAAAGAAAGAGAAAATGCGGTGGCATGCAAAAATATACATCATACTTCTTTGTCGAGAACACGAAGGGCTTTTAACATGTTTAAAGGGGTCGGACTGCATGCCGGACTGAAATTAGGTTGGGGGATTTCGATGCATGTGGCTGGCCCACTCAGCCTGTATCAAGACATGATGACGACGATCAACAGGCCAGTAGACTACCAATCGACCAAAAATTCATCGGGTCTTGGGCATCACGGCAGAGGAAAACGCCCCAAACTCCTCATGGGTAGTCCGCCCCTGGACCAGGGGCGGCACTGCAGGGGGGAGAGGGCGACTGCCCCTATGATTTTTCAATTGATCAAAAAAAAAAAAAACGAAAAGGAGGAGAAATGAAGGAAAAAGAGGAAGAAGAAGAAGAAAGAAGAGTATGGGGAAAGCTTGGTCAGGCAACACTATAATATCCGTATTTTTTTCATTTAAAACGTATGTAAACCCACCTATGGGCCACCTTGCCCCCTATAAAAATGCCCTGGCCCCGCCCCTTCCCTGGACTAAATCTAACCAAATCTGACCAGGTTGACAATATTAAAGCAATAAATAAATGAATAAATGAAAACAGTAACATTCATGACTGATACCATAATTTCATAGCAAAGGAATGGGGGTAGATTCTTCTTAGGTATATAAAAAAAGAAATGAAATATGAAATAAAGAGATTCTAAGACTTTATGCATTCACTGCTGCGTCTCTGACTCATATACCGAACCAAACAAATCCATCGGAAGGGGCAAAGGGAAATAATGAAAAATGAAATACTCAAGAAGAAACTTTGAGAAAAGCTACACACTAAGAATAAAAGGTTCAATTCTCACCCTTCAAATGCAACACTGGGAGCTCCTTTATAATTGTTTGTGGGTACAACATTGCACCCAAAGAAGCATAGTGCACCATTAAGGGTGCAGTGAGCTGGGTTTTGCACCATTAAGGTGCAGACATTTATCCTTTAGGGAAGGGGCAAATTTGCACCCTTTTGAATGCAAAAATTTCTGCACCCTTAAAGGTGCATAGTTGCACCTTTCATGATGCAGACGGTCATTTCCAGGTACAAACAAGTACAAAAGGGTGCATCTTTGCACCTTTTTCATGTAGGGTGCAAGATTGCACCCCAAAAGGTGCTGTCATAGTTGCATTTAGGGTGCAAATTGAACCTTTCATTCTAAGAGTGTATAATGACTTTAGAAATATAAAAATAGATAATCAAACAAGGAATTGTAATGATATGATTAATGTATGCAACAACCAAAGAAAAAAATTTAGAAAAGGGAAAGTTCTAGACGGGAAGAAGGAAGCAGTGTCAAGCTTGATTGTTAACATTTACAAAGCGCAAAAATAACTATTGGCTGTATATAACAGTATCTGGTGGTAAATGTCTTAAAAGGACGCGGTTTCGAATAAAGCCGTATATAGCAGTTGACAACCAGCTGATAAAACAAAATGAATTGAAACATATAACAAAAAGAAACAAGAATGAAAACAAACGAACAAACATACAACACCAAAATGAGTATCAAGCACAAGGAATGAGGCTACGGATAATGGACAGTTTTGTAAGCATATTCCTTTGTATCATGGCCATTACCGAACAACCCTTCCCATTTTTCACCTTGATTTTACGCCCATAGAAAATTCCAGCTAATTTCACAACACGATGATGACCATGTCCTCATCAGTCTCTCGTTGCATTCGTATCTTATCACCTTCGGATTCTCGCACCATATCTTGAACCTGAACGAGTCTTCACGAGTAGTCTAACTACAATAGACCCTTGCAGTTCTTTCTGCCTTGTAAAATGTATGATGATTAAGAGCTGATTTGAATAAGATTAACCATGATTATATTCGTCTAAAAAAGAAATTATCTCTCACATTACATTTAGTAATGTAGATCATGAATAACATAATTCGATCCTGTGGGTCGTTCCGATTTGCTCAGTCAGAAACATGATACTGCCTTTTGAGACTACACTCAACACTGAAGACGTAATTGAGGAATGAATCTCCCCTCGTCGCTGCGAACATAATAAGCAGCAGCTCTGTGAACTGATCTAACGACATGTCCTATATGTCTCCATTTTGAGCTGCATGTATCGGAATGTCTGCTGTGGGTCCATCTTGATATCATACTCTACTGGACTGTGCCGCCAAAATATTGTTCTTTATGTTTACGGATTATACAGTGATTTCTTATTTCGTTTATGACACTGGACACGTAAGAATACCTGCAAATTGATGGTCAGTGAAAGCAAGGATGCGGTGTTCGCGCACTGACTGCAGGAAACTATAGTGGATGCCTCGTATCACGAAACACAATGTCATCAGCATCCATAGTGGAGGCGAAGACAGATGACAAAAATAAGCATCTCTGTTAGATTGTTTGTGACTACACGCAGTGATTTCACCACGAGTCAATATCGAGATTTAAGGAGTGAATTTGAATCAAGGAACCAAGCATTATCAGCGAAGGTTTAATTATTATATATTCTGTGTATCTTATCGGGGATCAAGATATTAAAATCATAACCTCTATGTGCCTGTGACAGTGTATGGGTGGCAAGGATTCAGTTTCTGTAAAGGAAAATTACATCGACTAAGTTTTTAAAAGAATAGCAGTTTTCTGTTGGAATAAGAAGCTTTAAGATAGCGTGACTTAGTATCGTGCTCGTGACGATCATAATTATGTTAATGACGGATGCATGAAATTGGAGATTGCAGGGCATCGTTTTGCACACAGTCACTGGAGGAGGGAGTTTGTGTCAGTTTCTTTCAGGGGATCCAGTAGTGCTTACAATTATTGAGCGAGTGGGTAAGTTGATTAGTCGGGATCGTTCTCTTTGCATTTCTGTAAATGTCGAAATTCAGCTAATTCTGAATGAAATCACATTACACATTATGAGCAAAAGATTGTCAGCCAGGATAGTAAATGCATAATAGGGCGCTGAATTTAAAGTGATTTCTTTGATCAGTTGATAATTTGAAATGTAATCCATATTGGGGGCGGCGCCAGGATATTTTGATAGGTGGGCACGATGACCCATAGCCGTAGGTGAATTCATTTACGTTTGATATGAACAGTAGGGCCCTTATATAGATGCATGACCCAGTATCTTCTTTCCCCCATACTCTCCTTTCTTCTTTTTCTTCCTCTTTTTTGTTCTTCTCTCCTCTTTTTTTTTTTTTTGGGGGGGGGGGGGGAGATCACTTGAAAAATCACGGGGGCGGTCGCCTCTTGCCCCCCCCCCCCCCCCGTGGCGCCGCTCCTGCTCTATATACGTGATAAATAACCTCTCCTCCCCTCTCCCTTTCTTAGTCTCTTTCACCTCTCTCCTCTTTCAGCAAAATACAAAAACTCCTTGTGAAGCCCTAAAATGGCTGGGCCTGACGTAGCTAGCCTAAATGAATTAACGTTCGACTAGTCACTGCACTTTCATGATCATGTATATGATGTTATCAGCCATTCCAACAACTTCACAATACAGCTTTTATGCAGTTTACTTTAACCAAATGTAATGAAAATAATTAACTGCATTAATCAAAATATCCCCAATGGATGTTATAAGCCATTCCAACAACTTCACAATACAGCTTTTATGCAGTTTACTTAAACCAAATGTAATGGAAATAATTAACTGCATCTATCAAATTTAAGAGCTTTGATAACTGGACAATAATTGAATTGTATATAGATTCATCTACTCGCTCAACATTGAGAAAGAGCTCTTCATAATTATAGCAGCTTGCCTTGACTTCAGACTTCATTTAAGGCTACGTGATGTCGCGATATTTTGTATCGGGAAAAGCTGTTAAAATGTCTAAAATAATTATACATATTAGGACATGAAAGGTACAAACTACTTCCTACATCTTGCAGTATTTTTAAATGGGGTATTAATATGATAACATCCTCACTTTTCACATAATTATTTGTCTGGCATTATTTTAAGACGCAACTTCCAAAAAACAAACAAACAAAAAATAGTGAAGAGAAAGACGAAGGAAGAAATATTTGACAAAATGAATTTAACGAAATAAATGCACATCTGAAAAAAAAAATGCCTTCTCCGTAAAAACCAGCAATACTGTACGAGCTTATAAAACAAAATTATTTACATTTGGAGTTTTAGATGAATAACATCACATTTGACATTTGGGAAAATTGACTCATTATGAGTGGAAGCGCCTAATTCGGTCAATATGGTGATATTTATCAGCTTTATTTACCTTTTCCGAATATGGTGATTTTTAAAGTGTGCACAATTCGTTAGCATTACCGCCATACTACCACCATGACCAGTGGCGGATCCGGTATGGACGGGGGTACGGAGGGGGGGGGGGGGGGAGGGGAGATCTAGAACTCTGGGTAATCTTCGATACAAAAATTAAGACTTTCCAAGGAGAATTATTGTCACACTCCATTCCAAACTTTTTGTCAGAATTGGCCGGGCACAAGATCGCAATTTCCATTTATGCGCATTAGAAAAAATATATAACGGAAAAACAGGTGTGCTTTAAAATAGATTTTGCTGTGGAAAGGACACACGCCCCTGCGTCCCCTGAAGCTATAGTAGGTGATTCCTCATCAGTACATGGATCAATTAACTAGAAGGTTGACACCATTCCCTAGAGGGGAGATCACATACAAGAAGAAGAGATGTGATGTGCATAATGCATACTAATGCGAATAACCGGCTCATGGTAATTTCTCCGTGTGTATCTCATTTCATCCCATGATGGATGCAATACGATCAGAGTCTTTTTAAAAGCAACTTGAGACGTGTGCATGTCTGCGATTGCACTTGTCTTCAAAGCCCGCATGCGGATAAAATTTTGTCAGGGTTACTGACGTCTTTTAAAACAAAGTTTTCTGCGTGCGAGCGAAGTATAAAGGTGCAAAAACTTTTTGCAATTTATGGTGGTGTATTTAATTAGTCAATGAAAATTACGAAGGGAATAAATCCATAGAAAGATATCGCCTGTCTGCTCGAATTGTCAGGTGGCGGTTGCCAAACTATTGATACCCAGGAAATTCTCGGGGGAGGAGCAGCACCCTCAGGTCGTATGGAGACAGAGATAGATAGATAATTAGAGAGAGAGAGAGAGAGAGAGAGAGAGAGAGAGAGTGCGTGCATGTTTGTGTGAATGGGGTGTGTGTGTGTGTGTGTGTGTGTGTGTGTGTGTGAGAGAGAGAGAGATGAAATGTAAGGCACAAATTACTTTAATGTTTGACAAGACGTTAATCTACAATTTGCCACTCTCGATGTAGTGAAAATGGGTACCCGGTAGGAAGAATTTCCTTGAAATGCTAGAGCACCAAGTTAATGGCTGCCTTGCTAAAGCCGAGGTAATAACAGTGGAGCGCCAGGAGCGTCAATTCTGATGAACATGAGGGCTATACAAGAGCCCACCATTATTATTATTATTATTATTAATATTACAATAAAACTGCAGACCTAAAAAAAGAAAGAATTAAGCACAAAAAATCTAACAAAAACATACCAAAAAACAAGCAAACAAGGCAAAAGAACAACAAACTAACAAACGATAACGGTACCGATTATCACCAGAAACAACTTTGAAATAAACATACTTCCATCAATGTGCTGAAAATCAAACAAACAAACATAGAAATACATGTTTTTGTTACAAAAAATGCTTAGTTGAATTGCCTTTCTTCGTCATAATCGTTGGCTTCGAGGAATTTATGTCTCAAACAATGAATGTCCATAAGATTTCCTCATTAACATCTTTCGTTAAACCTGCACTTTCCATTCATACCCTCCGTCTTTAATTCATTTTACTCGCCCGCCAGCCTCTATTTCCCACTTCATCTATTACCCCCTTCTCAGTAATGAATAAAGGTGAAATGTATTTTCAGATGGCCAAGGGAAATAACTTTTAAAAACAACAACAAAAACAACATCAATAAAATCTCAGAGAACAAAGCAATCATCTTAGCTTTCCGCTCAAAATGTCATTTCGAATCATTTGATTAGTATGATTGCTTCCTCAATATTATTGTCGCGTATGCTTCAGAAAAGGGATGTGACAAAGTGCAACCCTGGGCCAGAAGGGAAATTACACCCGGGAGGCGTTTCATCAAGTGTCTTGTCAGTGATTATTGCAGACGAAATTTGCTCTCGGCCAATCAAATGCAAGGATTTCAGTAACTTATAACAATTGTCGGTAGAAATCACAGACAAGACACTGTCTTGATGAAACAATCCCCTGATGGCTTCCTCCACCGGCACAGTGGTGTAGCCGCAGGGGCATGGGGTCACGTGCAGTATATACATGATATACAAGTTACGCAGAATCATTTTGGTCAAGATTTGTATGCAATAACCTTGCCTTAGAGAGGGATTGATCATTATAGGATTTCTTTTGTATTCTATGTTAATCACCAACTCCCTCAATGAGACTGAAGACAGACACTGATAGATGCAAACTGAGATTTTAATTTGCCTGCCTGAGTTTTTCTCCTGGTTTTCTCTTCACCAAAATAGTGGAACCGCACTGGATGGCGCCTGCAGCAAGTTACTCAGGCTGCCTATCGTCAGTTCCTGGTCTGAATGTTACGTCATGGTCAACCATCTGGAAGAACGTTCAATTTTAATACCATAGGAGATTGGTTTGTGTTCTTACTGATTGGGGGAGGTTATTGAATAAGTTACTGGCAATGTATAAATGATGAGATAGCTTAGCAGACTGCATTTGATATACACGTATGGGCCATCCTATGAAAATGAAGCAATAGCTCGACGCAGATGAATGCAAAAGTTCGTCCCCATACAGGCACACGAGAGGATTTAGGGGAAACTGAGGGGAGGTAGCATGCATAATTTAAATGCTAGCGGAAATGGCCTTTTCGGTCATGTATCAGATGCAGGTGGCGCCTCATTCATCAAGGGGCATTGCTAGACCATTTCTAATAGAGACGGGGAGGGGGGCGGTTGTCAGCCCAAATTTTTTTGATAAAGTCAGTCAATTTTCCATTTTTAATGAAGAGGAAAAAGGGCTAATGGTCAAATTTCACCGACAGATTTTTTGTGTTATTATGAAGGACACGGGGGGGGGGGGGGAAGTTGTCACAACCCAACACCTCTCCTATTTGCATATTCTCCTTGGATGAATATTGTCCCATCATGATTAACACGGGGGGGGGGGGGGCAATTGGAATGTGGTTGTAACATGAATAAAGATTCAAGATTCAAGATTTAAAATACATTTTAGTTCCTTCTCTTGATCAAATACAAATGAAAAATTGTATACAGCCTTTTCACGGTGAAAGGAGGTAAGATTCCCCGTAAGCACGAGCTTGTGTTTGGGTCGCCGCAATATAGTCATAAGTAATATCATAACATAGGTCTACTCAGTGAAACTACCTATAAAAAGAAAATAAATAGAATGAAGGGGGGAAAAGGAAGAACAAGAAGCAATTCAGGACAAAAAAAAAAAAAAAAAAAAAAAAAAACCCAAAGAACCAAAGCAAACAAAACAGGCAAACAAAAAAGGCAGTACGTGCTACTGGCTACTGGCTACCTTACAAAATCTATTAGTTGCTCCAGAGTTTGGGCCAGTAAAACAGATATTCTGTTTCAAAGGGTCTCCTTCCATCGTGGGCACGTCACCTTTTCCCGCCAACGCTAACAACATTGCTTATTAGATCGTTCTCTTGAAATATAGGCCTATGTGGAAAATATATTCTATTTTGCAAGCGATGGCCAACAGCTTTTGAAAGCACCCCCTTTTCGAGAGTAATTATCGTTTCACCAAAGCAAGATGTATACAAGAGATACGATACGGTAAGAAGGTGTAAGTCAGCTACGTAATACTGGCGGGAATACAGAGGCGGGAAAAATGAGTGGAAATGTGACAAGCATACATCAGTGTTGAAGGGTAATGAGGCGAAAATGCTATGAATATATTATATGAAGCGATCTCAAAAAGTTCATTTTACCCGTAGTCGTCAGTCAGCCATGTATCCTCTATGTTGGACAGAATGAGAATAATCAAATGGGGGTTATGACGTCAGTCTACACCTTTGCTGATGTGTTCCCAGTGGCGTAGTGTGGGATTCAGCCATTGAGGACATCAGTGTGTGTGTGTGGGGGGGGGGGGGGAGGGGGTCTTACCAGGTGAATAACATGTGACAGAACAAGGCCTTCGAGTAGTCTGCAGGCACAAACCCCTATTGACACTTTATTTAAATGTATTTGGGTCTTGAGAGAAGCCTAGCCAAAGTGCCTACTGGCTGTGTCAATATAGGTCTGATCTGGTCTGAAGCAGCTATAGTACACGACCCCCACTGACATCATTTAGTCTTCTTCTCAGACCTCTGTAAACGTGTTCCGACAGACCAGGGTTTGTGTCTGCAAACTAGCCTTCGAGTTCGATAAGGGGTGGAAAGAGACGTGTGATATAGATCTCCTCATGTTGTCATCCCCTTTCCTATGGAAGGCCATCCCTGCCATTAACGCCAGCTAGCTGACGTATGCTCCAGCAACCTTACGTAAGCTAATTCTTAACCTTACGTGAGCTAATTGACCAATCAGCGAGCTCGATTCGGGTGTTAAGCACGCGTATGCTATTATCACACGTCGGGTTATAGCATACGCATGGTATTACCATACGTAAGGTATTAGCATACGCATGCTCAACTCCCGAAGTACCATACGTATGCTACAAGGTGACGTATGATAATAGCATACGCGTACTTAGAACCTAAATCGAGCGCAGTGATTTGTCAAATAAGCTCACGTGCGGTTAAAAATAAGCTCACGTAAGGTTGTTTGAGCATACGTAAGATTGCTGGAGCATACGTCAGCTAGCTGGCGTTAATGGCAGGGATGGCCTTCCATACTTTCCCAGTTTCATTATCCCTCTCTCTCTCTCTCTCTCTCTCTCTCTCTCTCTCTTGTTCTTTTTTCTCTCCTCTCTCCTCTTCATTCCAGGGGGGGGGGGGGAGGCACTGTCCCCTTCCATAATAGCCACACCACTGTCTCTACTAATTTGATTAAAAAGGGTCCCTCTATTGAAATCGAAAATAATGAAGATAAATCAATAATTCCCCAGTTGTTGGTGAAATTAAAGTCGACAAAATGAATGGAAGATGAAAGAGGAATAGAATGGTGATGATGATGATGATGAAGATGATGATGGTGATGATGACAATAATAATAACAATTTAGTAGGAGTAGTAGCAGTAGTGATAAGGATGATTACAAAAACGAGAAAGTTAAAGATATTAGTAATGATAGTAAAAATGATAAACTGAGAAAAAAAAGAAAACAACCGAAGACCAATGTGGAAAGATACAAGCAAATGTCATTCATATACAGCAAGAGGTAAAAAAGCGCAAGAATGTATGGGTGGAAATCTTAAAAGAATTTTCAATTCTCCTTACTTTTTAGCTGTCACAACAAGATATCAGATTCCCGAGTGTAAATTTCTAATTCCATTAAATGTCAAATCTGGAGGAGTAGGTGAGTCATCACTACCATGTCTTGATTTTTTTTTTAAATTCTTCCCTTTCGATGTTTTGTCGTTGTTTTTCTCCCACAAATTATATACATCGATCAGGCCTGTTATTTACATGAGCTGTTTGCAAAACTGATGCCCCACGAAAATATGTTTTTGTTCTAACGGAGTCTCCTTGTTGTTATTCTTTTTCTAACCCAGTGTTTTTGGTATTTTATATTTTTCACCGGCGGTTGTGAATCCGATTTATGGAAATATTGTGCCTGTACGCCGAAGCTTTCTAAATCACCCCAGGGATGATCTCTTTTATCTTTGTTTTTTTTCAATATAAAATTTGGTTAGAGCCAACGTATCCAGGATTAAAGGCACTATCATGACTATTTACCTTTGACCTTTGTGAGTACGAATCTTTATTAAACTATAAAATACACTATTACTGGACAGTTCGAAACTGAATATGTTTGTTAATACAAACACTGCCTCTTCTTCTGACTCCATTGTTTTTGGGGGTGCGCACAAGAAATATATTTTTCTAAATAATTTTTGTTTTTGACTGGTTATGATGAAGTTCCAAATTAACTAGTGATTATTATTTCGTAGTAACAAAAAATATATCATTTTACTATTATTTTACTATTGTCGGTATTTTATTTCTTCGTCATCACCAGAACTCTGTGCGAACCACGATGCTGACTTCATCAAGGCCCTCGCATTCGATTCGTTTGTTGTCATCCTCAGAACCGAAGAGAAATCGAACGCCCTCGACATTGATTCACTGAACAACTATTAAGGGAGCAAGTGACCCCTTCAAGTGATGAGGACCTTGATGATTTCAACTTCCAATCCCTTGACGCCATTCATTCGTCATTGACCTCCGGTTGAGGAGAGTGGACGCCATCAACTGAGAGCATGAAATGGGTATGTCAAGTTTTTT
>JAPZVO010001286.1:0-19428 GCA_029962745.1 Echinometra lucunter | reverse complement strand
GCGGAGCCAAGGCAAAATGTGAACGAACCGATCGTCTGCTTGTTAAATGATTATTGATCGGCATGGCCCCCCCCCCCCCCCCATGTTTTAGAGGGGAAGCATGTATATTTAAGCTTATTACCGATATAGAAATTCGTGTGACCGACGTGAAATTGCGAGCTGGGATCTTATTTTTCATACTTTTTCTGGTAGTCCCGTGTGTGCAACAATTTGTTTCTAGTGAAATGCGTAATGTAAGTGTACGGTCAACAAGGAAATGTACGATCACTCCTGCGTAGAAACTATATCTGAGTTCAAGTGTGTACTTTAGTTACAAAAGTAGACTTGCGATCACCACGTAAGATGTTCATAAACCCTCAAAATTAAGTCCCCTCAATATTTACTCAACTGATGAACCCAAACTCGTAACATTTCACTTTCTTTCTTCCCGTACCTAACACTTTTTAAACAGGAGATAAACTTCAACACGTCAATGACGATACAGGTTCAGTGCTGGGAATTTGCTTGTTTCCGGTAATTGTACTTGGTTGAAATCAATTTTATTTCATGCATGCTTTCGTTTAAGTTGGTTATGAATTTCGAGGTTCCAAGTTCACTGTTGGAATTTTGAGGTGCAGATTTGCATGTAATTTAATGCACTTCTTATTGACAAGATGGGATTTACATTTTTTATGTTACCATTCTGTTTACGTTTCAGAACACCATACAAATTACAAATGTCATGCTTGATTGAAGAATAATCAAATATACAGCATAATTATTTTACCTTAAATGTGACAAATGAGCAAATAGTCGGCTGAACTTCCCTAGTGAAAATTCAGTTCTAAAGCGGATATTCAAGGTATATATAATTATGCAATGACCATGACGCTAGCCCTACAAGTATAATCGTTATATCCTTACCAGCTTACCTTAAAAATCAGTCCTTTATTCCTGAAACTTATGCTGCATACAATGGAAGCCGCATAAAACATGCAGTTTTTGTCAAAAGAAAAACGGCTATCCATAACAAAAATGTCAAAGACAGCTCATTTGAATTCCATCAAGAATGACTTGTTGATAAATATTGACTGAATTTTGTTTCAAGATTTGTTATTTCACGTATACTTCAGCACCGAGTGTGATTTTCACAGATGAATTTCTACCAAGTCACATGAAGAGACTTTGACAAATTATTGACAGAAATTCACTAGGAACAGTCACACTTATTAATGCAACATGTACTGCTGGACATGCAGCATCTGGCAGGTTACGTTGTCACGTGCAGCGAACGTTGAAACTGTTTACGTCAGACAAGGTAGTGTGGAAAAGGCTCTTACTTTTTCTTTTAATCTTAACATTAGTCAATTAAAGACTTGTTATTACTTACATTTTTGTTTTTTATTCAATACAACTGTTTCAATTCATGTTAATTAGACTAACCAAATTCTGCTCATGCATGATTCAAACATTTTTCAAGTTGAATTTTGGGCACTAATACTTTTTTAATGTTTGTTTTTACATGTTTTTTTTTTTTTTTAACTGTCATGTACTGTTGTAATTACACTTTTAGATAGCTATATTTGGTATTATCTCATCTATAAAAGTTGTTGACACTCCTGAACTCCACTTTAAGACACGACTGACAGTCGACTTGTCTACGAAGACTGGGAAATCTAATCAATACCTCACTCTCGTATACCAGATGATGATGATAATTCTAATATCTTGTACTCTCCTTTTCATTTTATTTTCATTTATGTTTGCATTCACTCTCATTTTCTCTCCCTTTTTGCACAGACCTGATGAGGATCTCCATACCAATGTACCTGAAGCAACCAATCCAGATGGATACACAACCATTGTTCATCCCAAATCCAAAGGAATTACTGACAACCTCATCATGGACAGACACATGGGAATAACCCCACATACTTCAATTGGCTATAATAATTGGATATGAAAGGAAAATTGAGTCAACAATAGGCAATATGTGAACAGAAGAAAAAAAAGTGGCAAGAGGATGGATAATTTTTTAATGCATGTACAAATAATACATGACCCATTATATCATGGTTATAATTATTACATGTAACAAATTAGAACAATTATTTAAATACAATTCAGTTTACATTTATTTCTTATTCTTTGTTATTTCATTTAAATGAGTATATATTATAGATTGAACAGTATTTGAATGAGAATTGGAAAATATTTGAACAGAAGAAGAAATTATGGAAGAAAGATGGATCATTTTTAGAACATGTACAACTACAAATGTATTGGTGGCATGTGCTTTATCATGCCATCATTGACGTAATTATTACGTTTGACATTAGTTTCCTATTTATGGTTAATTTTCATTAATAAATGAGTATGTAAATTGTAGATTGCTTGTAACAATCGGTTTATTATTTAGGTTATTATACTAGATTTTGTTTGAATTCATTTGTTAAATTATTGGAAAAAAATTTCCAGAATAAAATCAAAATCAAATCAATGTCTGTAAATAAATTATTCAGTCTCATAATTTGTATTTTAAGTTATATTCATTACACTGTATCATATTGCAAACCATCATAACATGTATTCATATTTCTTGATACCAAGAAATGCATTCTTAATATCAAGAAATATCACAAAATGCATTTGTTGATATCAAGAAATCCTGAGGGGGGGGGGGGGGGGGGCAGTCAAGCCCAGTGCTGTACACATGCGCAACCAAAGATATGCGAAAACCCCCCTTTCATATCAGGAATTGTATCAGGAATTGGCTCCAAAGTACCCCTAAACAAGCATTTAAAGCAGGTTCGCTAAATACTAGTTGATGATCCTCTGCATGAAAATTTCAAAGGCTAGCTAGTCAGAATTTCTTTTTTTTTCTATTGTACATGTACTATGTAGACACACAAAAAAGGGCCAAAATGACAATGAATTCTGATGTTGCCATTAAAGGTACTGGGTGAGAGTATATGACTGCAGAATGCAAAAGTGTTGAGTTATGAGTTGAACTGGTATAAAAAATGTTATCAGGTGTCACAGAAGCCTAAATATGACTAAAGATTTGGAAAACATAACGTTTGGAGAAAACTATGAATGAAAATATGGCGAGAGCGTCACCGTAATGCTAATTTTCTTTACTTTGTTTTTTACTTTCATTGATGTCTCGCAAAATATATCGATTGGATTCTCAGAAGTTTTGCACAAGCCAACACTCTTACCCAGTACCTTTAAATGATGTACTATATAAGCCGTAAGATATTTTGATAACACACTACCTAACACAAGTTGTGAAAGAAGATACGACCTAAAGGCCTTCCGCACACAACACGATTTTCCGGAGCACGACTGATCGATCTCGGATCTGAAATAAAATATTGCGTACATTTTGTGCACGGTGATTATTTCATATCAAAGAGTTGGTCAGTTGTACGAAAATCGTGAAGTGTGCGGAGGCCTTAAGTGTCAGAACAAGAGTGGTCGCGGGGTTGAGCACATAATGAGCCCGCCTGAAAAGCGGAAAATGGGAGCTATTCCTGGGATCAATGCTAGTGTCGTAGACATCAAATTATATGAGCCTACGTTTATTTAAACTCAAGTTATTGCGTTTACAAGGAAAAGTTAACAGACGGACACCGAGCGTGATACCATAATACGGCCCCCCAGGCGGACGTATAAAAATGATTGGAACATTTTATGCTTCACTGGTAGCGAGGAACTTCCTGATAATCTTATCTTCTTCAGATGTCCTTAAAGACAGTTTGGATCTTGTCCCTGTAATGTTTTATATCAGGTGACACTGTGCAGAGTATGTCATCCTGCGTCGCCAGGACACATCCTCCACTGCAGGCCATGAGTAGTATGATCCAGTCTTAGTGAGGTAGGTCACTTTAACATGCTCATTCTCTGATTTCCAAAACCTGAAAGAATGAAAGAAATTGCCAGCTTGAATGCATAAGGAAAATCACAATCATATGATTTTCTGAGAACATACATTTGCTTGCGTGAAAATACCTAAATTTGCAGTGCATAGAAAATTATCTATTTAGTTTTTGATGGGTATGGGGAACAATTTGATTATATGTCCTGCTATTATGTCCTATAACATAATTCCAAGTAATAATACAGTGAAAAGTCATTAAAACCAGGACACTGGGGTCATACAAATTGCCTTGGTATATTACACTCGTATCAGATTTAAAATTGGAAATAAATGGGACCAAAATCTAAACTTATTCTAGCGATTTTATGAAATCAGACATCTTTATTATAAATGTAACATACTTTGACTCCCAAACTATTCACAATAGTTGCTTACCTTCCTATGTACCAAGAACCTCTTCCGCGGAGACTTGTAAGTCTAATGGCCACATATTGGCCACGAGTCACCTCAACTGGAGCTGCACATCAAGAAAATGAAAAAAAATGTTACCATTTCCACCCCCCACCCAACCGATGCCAAAAAAATATTCAATGTTTAACATATAATCAATCAAGACTAACATGGTTGGTGGGTGCGTATTAATTACATTCTTTTTGTGATGAATCCTTGTGGCAAGACTGCCCTACCATTCAAACTTGCTTTGCAGTTCTCACTAAAATTAGGGCTTGTCTATCTATTTGGGAAATTAGAAGACCACTCATTCTATAGATCATTTATTCATGCAAATACACCTCCACGTTTGTTTAAATATTTGATAACGAAGGAAGACTAGTACATTATCGGGAAAAATCTCATGCATAAAAATGACTATTGCTTTGATTTTGGCAAATAAATTACCTGCTTGGTCCTTGTTGGAAGGCTGCACTTCAATCTGAGGTTCCCTAGCAGGTTTTTCAGCTGGAACTGGGTCTTCTCTATCTTTTGCTGCAATTGAAAGCAATAAATCTGTGGTTTACTTGTCGGAATATCTGAATTTTGCATACTAATGAAATACAAGCGAGTGGACAGGAAAATACAAACTCATTACACTACTTAGAATGTTTCAGAAACTTACAAGATGGGTTTGTACAGAAAGACTGACCTTGTACGGGAACATCTGTTGGTTTTCCAACATCTGTTGGTTTTCCGACTGGTAGTCTGTCCCCTCTACGTTGTGCTGCAAATGAAATTGAACAATCAGTAAGTTATTTCTTCTTGCTCAAATAACTGGATTTTGCACACAGAATCAAAAAAATACAACCAAGTGGGCAGGGAAATCCATACTCAATACACTAGTCCCATTCTTAAAAGATACAGTTTTTGATAGGTTTTTTTTGTGAAAAAATGTAACTAGTGCATTGAGGAATATATTGAAGTGAAGAAAGACTGACCTTGTACGGGAACATCTCTTGGTCGTCCAGCTGGTACCCTGTCCTCTCTAGCTCTTGCTGCAATTAAAAAAAAAAACAATCTGTAAT
The DNA here is from genome assembly GCA_029962745.1 of Echinometra lucunter. Taxonomy (NCBI): domain Eukaryota; kingdom Metazoa; phylum Echinodermata; class Echinoidea; order Camarodonta; family Echinometridae; genus Echinometra; species Echinometra lucunter. The sequence continues at coordinate 14,049 of JAPZVO010001286.1, read as the reverse complement.
TTATTTCATGTAAGAATAACTGGCATTTTGCATATTAATAAAATACCAGCTAGTTAACAGGTCTATTTAAATTCATTACAGTTGTTACATTTTATTTCAATTACTTGATGGATTCTTGTAGAAAGACTGACCTTGTATTGGAACATCAGTTGCTCGGTCTGCTTGTACCGGGTCTGGTTGTTCTCGTGCTAAAATTGAAAGAGAACAATCATTTCAGTATGCTTAAAAGTTTTAAAAAGTATAAAAAAAAAGGAATTGATGAGCATGTCAAAAAGAATGGAAAGAAGAAATGCATTTCTACACCAATCTTAAAGTTAGTGTAATGAATTGTGTATACTAATATTTGCACAAGTGTTCTTTTTCTTAATAACAATTCGAAACTTGCATATTACTAAATAATACACATTTACACGTTTTGTCATCGTGATAACATGTCCACTAGTCAATATTAATTTCCATCAGCTCTGTTTCTTTTAGGGGCAAAATGAATATTGGGAGTACCTGGTTCATGCTCTGCATGCTTCAGCTTCAATTTCCGCGTTGCAAACTTCCCAACGTGATCTGTGTTTAGGCAGCCTTCAAACTCTCCTCCATGCACTCCTCGCAGAAGCAGGACAATTGTCGTGCCTTTAGAACATAAGGACGAAGATTTGTGATCTGATGTAGGCGCCTGCATCCCATCATGGTGTGAACATCAGTCTCTTGTCTGTTCCTCTTAATTTCGCCCTTTCTGACAAGGAAGAATTTTCTGCGAGATGGTCTTTCTGAGGACGACAAGTTCTGACAGCACCATGTGAACATCTCTTCTGCACTGTTAATGACTACTTCCCTTGACAAGATGGCACGGTCAATGGCTTTGTTGATAAGGCCAATCTCACCATCACCTTCACCTTTGCCATGTTCAGACCCAAAAAAGTGTCGCTCAGTTCTCACAGTCTGGAGGCTCAAATCAGCAAATGAGCCGCGTCCCTTGTATTGGCTGGTGCACCCATCACTGAATATGATTTCTCTGTTGATGGTGTGGTTAGCAGACAGGTAGTCTTCTGTGCACTTCAAGAAGTGGTTAACAGCATGGTGATCATGCCCAAGGTCATCTGACAGGAAACACAACTGATCCCGAATAACACTACCATCCTCCCTGTAGTAGCACACTACAGGATGCATTGTGACTTGCTGTTGACCGAAATAGGCTGCCTTTATTCTCATCTTGGTAAAAAACCTTTCTGTTCCGAGCAAAGTCCATCACCATCAATGCAACATTGTCAGGTAGGTTGTCCTTAATCCTTTGGAACTGTCGTTGCTGCCCACCTTGCAGTGTGGAGGTGTTGAACGAAATTCAAACCTTGTGTGGGTGAAAGGACATCATTTCTGAATTCACCGACGAGATCACCAAGGGTACCATGTTTTGTACTGAGGACACGTTTAGACTTTCCATCTGTCATTGTGTGACGTTCCCAGTGATTCCAAGTTACGTCCATTCCATCATCAGACTGCAGTAATTCATGGCATAACTCAGTCAGTTTCTTCCCAAGATCACTGCATTTGTCACACTCACCTCTGATACAAGTTGCCTTGTGAAAGCGTTGACTTGCAGGCAAAGGGCAGAGCAGGAGATCGATCAACTGGTATTCATCAGTGATTCTGGGACTCTGACACTTTCCAGAATTCACAATCTTCTTGATTGTTTGCAACTTGTACATGATGTTAGCGCAGTACACACAGAGGCATGTGTCATGAAAGTTTCTTGAGAAGAGTCGAACACTCCTTGGCCTTAACTTTGCAAAGGCGGCAAAACTTATTTTGCACTGTGGAGAGTCCTTGGAAAAGGTCTGGAAGGCCCTCTTGAGCGTCATCTGCATGACATATGCTGCTCCATCTCGCTTCGTTGCATACCTTTTGTGTGGAAGCATTCTCGAAATGTCCCCTCGCTTGTAGAAAGACTGCACTTTCTCCACAACATGCCTTGGGAGTTTTCGTCCTGGCTTCTTCTTTTTGGCCAAAACCCTCCGTGCCAACGTAAGTGCCGACTTTCGATGCAGTAGTTTCAGCTCACGTGGTGAAAGTTGGGGATTGTACTCCACTGTATTCCCTCCTTCTCCAGTGCTGCCTGTTTCGAGGTGAGGTGTTTTTCAGAAGTGCCTTGATAACTTGCGCAAACTTCCTTGGGGACTCCGGCAATGATTTCCTTGCCTTTGGAAACATGATTGTAGAAGGTATTCTGATTGTAGAAAGGATTCTGTGATGCACAATTTGACCTTCTGGAACTTGCAACTTTCTTTTGCATTTCACGCTTTTCTCTCTTTTGTTTCCGATCTTTTTCTCGAATCCTTCTCAGTTTTTGTGGCTCCTTCTCTTTCAGTCTTTGTCTTTCAGCTTGTTTTCTTTCCCTCCAGTAGGCACGTCTTGCTTCAACTGACGATCGCGTTGCCTTTGAGACTGAATCCTTCTTGCTTGAGGTCCTTATTGGTAGCTTCACCTTCAATGCCTCTGCTGGGTGAGGTAACCTGCTTTGACTGAAAATAAAACAAAGTTTGCAATGATCAAATTTGTAATAAATCAATTTATAATCACTTTCCTTCTGTAATTCATCTTTTTACATGTATTTCATATATTTCAAGTGAAATTGATGTGCATTAAAAACAGCATAGTGTTCAACCACATGTATTTAAACAGGAATATCTACAAATATTAGAAACAAACAATGTACTACTGTAAAAGTGGAAATTTTCATGCATATCCCGCAACGCGAGAATAGCACGAAAATAAAAATGCGTAAATATTTTGTTTACCTTTTTGTTCAATGGAAACAGCTGACTTTTCGCGAAATTAAAAAATCGCGGAATGCATCATATTTGGCTAAGCACGAAAAATTAATCCTGTGAAAATAACCACTTTTACAGTTATCATAAAAGGCACATAATTTTTTATCAACAAACATTTAATCCTGGCAGGGCTTGAAAAAATTAGGGTAAACTAAATTATCCTTCTAACCCGGGGGGCCACTTCCATTCACGAGTGGATACCATGCCCGACCATGGGGTCTCGAAAAGCACCCTAAACACGTAATTTCCATATTCTGAAAATGCACCCCTTAACAAGTATTGGCGTGTGAAACCCTACCCTTAACAAGTATTGGAAACAAAACGATACTCTTGGCAAATATTCCCTGAAATGAACCCTAAACAAGTAAAGGAGTTTTTATTGTTATGGGTCCCTTCAGTTGTCGGCTTTACCTTATTCGGTTTAGTACGACCCCAGCATCTACACCTCGCGCAATGGACAAAGTGTTGGGCAAAAAGGACATCCTTATAAACATTTTAATTTTGTTTATCATCCCCCTTAAATTCGACCCCAAACACGTAATTTTCCGAGTGAAATATATACCCTTTTTTCATTATTTTTGTGTTTTTGACACCCTTATAACGTTAGTACGTAACGTGCCCTATCGTGAAAAAGGACATCCTTTTTAATGTTTTTTTGGTTCGCGCATGGTATCCACTCATCAATGTAAGTGGCCCCCCCACCCCCCCCCCCCCCCCCCCCCCCCACCCACACCCCCCCCCCCCCCCTCCCCCCCCCCCCCCCCCCCCCCCCCCCCCCCCCCCCCCCACCCCACCCCCGGGCCTTCTAACTTCCTTTTTGCCTGATTCCAACTTACAGGTAGATTGAAAAGTAAAATTCTAATTTAATACATGGTACTTATTTCACTGTTCCAGTTTACATTAAAACACATACAGGTACCTTGTACAAACCACCAATGTACACACATTAAAAAAGAAAAACTGACTCAATATCTAGATCTATAACTTCAATTCAAATACTAGTAATCAAACAACTTTACCATTTTTTCCTTTCTCGGAATCGTTGCTGCCTTAGCCTGGCCAATTCCCTCTGCCTTTGCCTCTCACCTTCAGACAGACCCTGGCGGGTACTTCCGGGCACGTTCAGCTTGCCGGGCTTTCTTCTCTGGATCAACCCTCATTGTCACTGTTTATAAACTGGCAGAAATTGACACATTAAACTTTCTGAAATTTTCATTAAGAAATATACAAAGTCTCTTCTTCTTGTGGTTTTGATATTGTTTTCACAATCACTATAGTCTAGATAAATGCCATAATCGAAAACGAATCTGTTGTACCTACACCAACATACGAAAAAGTCTACACATGGGACTACACAGACGGACATTGGGGAGAGTTCGGGATGTTTTAGGGAAGAGTGAGGTAAAAACATACGAGATTTTGCTCCTGTTCATCAGATTCAGACATTTTTCTTTTTAAGAATTGTCATTCACCTACAAAAACGCAAGTAAGAATGTCGCTTACCGTTAATCTCTGTTCTTAATATCTGACAAATCCGATCTTGGTCGCCTGGATACGACCGCCACTGCTCGGAAGATTTTCACGATCACCGCGCCTGTCTGCTGATCAGCTGCAGAACCGCGAAATTGTGACGTTATTGTCAAATGCACGTACTGCACAGCATCGGTCGGTCAAGAATACAGCAACGTGGCGCGCAACGTGAGTCGCTCTGTCAAGCAGCCCATAACGTTCTAGTCATGTCGGTCAACTGACACTAAGTCGTAACGTTTTGCACATTTCCTGAACTTAATAAAAATACGGACATTAAAATATTGTGTCTGTCATACTATGATAAACATCAGCGATTGAATTAGCATGACAAAGTACGTTTGAATTTAAAATCCTTACGTGGTGATCATGACGGACCCGTTTTGTGGAAACGTTATATGTACGTTATATATCGAAGTACCGTGATGAAAGTTGACAGACATTGTTTCGGGTAGTAATTTGGAAAATTTACATTTTTTTGAGGGCTAGAAAAACTGTGAAATTTAAATGCTCTCTAAACACTTCTTCGTCCATGATTATCACATCAAATGAGATTTCTTAAAATTTCTAACAGCTGGAGATAAAAAATTGAAACGTTACTTGATGCGTTTGACAGACAAGGGGTAGTGAGTAACGTCCGCGATAACACGCCCGAAGGGAATAAGCTAGTAATTTCCGAGGTCGATTAAAATTTGTTTTTATCGTACTTTGCACCTTCTAAATGTAATATTTATTAACTGCAGGTTACAGTGTACATTTGATTTACTGATATTTAGATTACTGGGAATTTGACAGATTTTGACAGATCGGAGTAACGTTTCCACTACCGTCGGCAAAATTCAGTTTGCGTTATGAAGATACACGAGTCTGAAATTTTTACTGCGTCAATTTAAGAAAGGAACATATATGGTATACGAATATGATACTATTTGGTAAAAGGGGTCTCCCATTTTTTCCTACAAATGTTTCAAATATAAATAGCTCATGAACAAGTAGTATTTGTCTGTCAAATATGTAACGTTTTCAACATAATAAAAAAAAAAACAACAAATTAAATTTTGTGGGTGGAGATCAAAATTGTCTTTATTATTTCCTTTATTGAAGATCTGTTGTGCAATGATAATGAAAACACAAATACAAATTTATCTTTTTAGATAAATAACTTCATTTATTTGACACCATAAAACACAAGTATATAGAGAATCTGTCTTATACAGTGCATGCATCCTGTAACGTAACACACACTGCATACACTGCATACTGCATGCACAGCGCATGGATCGCACACGCTCAAAGAATGATGGGATAGATAAAGCCTATTTTCTAATCGCGATTCCGTTCACACACACAACGCACAGCAAATAATTATGATTATTCTAAAAAATCGCACTTCTTACTGCGATTAGATGGCGATTATTAGTGAGATTATTCTGTCCACACACACAAAATAAAATCGATTTTCTAATCGCGATTAGAAAATCAATTTTTGAATCTCACTTTTTACCTTGTGTGTGAACACCCTTAATGCCACCTTCGGTGGGCGGAGGCATAAAAACATATTGGACAGAGTATACTAATGATGTAGCATCGCCACCACACTGTAGGAGACACTCCTACATATAGATATACAATACATGCTCAAATGAGCAAGAACATCACAAAATATACTGCTGCATTTACCAGCTGAAGAAGGTGTGGAGGTGTGGTAGGCCCCTCCCAAACAAAACAAATTTTGAGTCTTTAAATATTTCAGTTGCATTTTGCGTGCATTAAGGACGTTCCACAGTTATGTTTCTGCGCATCCCTACCGCGCAGGTTAAAACGTCACGTGCACAGCTGATTGATCAGCTGTGCGCGTCAGCTGATCATTGCTCGCAGTGCATCACAGCGCAGATGCAACACCGAGCCTGCCAAGCTGGCCGGCCTGGAGCGCAGCAGCTAGCTCTCGCTGGTTTTGGTTTACAAAATTGACTAGATTTACATTCATCATGATATATGGTAACAATTACCATTGATTGTAAAGCCTGTCTAAAGCTTTAGTAAAGATTAACAGGGCTCTCACTTCACTTTTTTCCTTGGTTGCCAGCCAGGCAACCAATACAATTTGTTAGGTTGCCTAATGGCAAATTAGGTGGTCACAGTGATTATGTTTAAATAACAATAGCATCGTGCAATGAAATCATGTGAATCGGCGAATATTGCTCGCAATTCGCAATTCGTGTGCTTTCTTTAGTGGGAAAACCCCTCTTTTGGAGGCCCTACTCTCAGAAAACTGAATACTGCATACCTGAGGGGATATTTTTACCTTTTTTTTCCAGGCATTATTCCTGTGTTTCATTGAGAAGTCCAATGAAAAGTGTTTATATAATCTCAGGAAAACCTGGTACGGACGTCTGCACTATAGACTAATTAATAAGGAGATATTCCTTATACCTGTTAGTAATGAACAAACACTAGTACTTGCCTACTTTGGTAACATAACTGATCTTGTTGCTCTGTCTTGAAAGCCTTTGGCAAGCTTTCCGGTTGTCAACAACAACCAATGATTGAAAGGTATGCATAAGATTTGAATATGTTAGTAAACAGGTCTATTAACTACAAAAACAACTTGGAATCAAGTTTGCGTACACTACTTGTTGCTACGACAGCCAAGCTTATGACAAGCATTCAGGGTGTCAAGAACTGCCATTGTTTTAAAAAGTATATATAAAATTTGAATATGCATGTGTGAAATTAGTTCCCAGCTTACCTCAGCACCACGTCATGTCATCACTGACTAGCAAAAATTAATGATTAGTAAAAAGACTAATGAAAGACTAATGTAAGACCATAGTGTAAGATTAACTGATTTCAGTGTAGGACTATTTACGGACCAATTCTTTCTCATGCAATACTAATTATTTCCAGGATTACTCAAATAAGACATAATTTGATTGACTTATTAATCAGTTTAAGAACAAATGACTAATTATTTCTTAGTCAAATAAGACATAGTGAATGACTGATCTTTTTAGTCATTTGACCAACTTTCGTGTTCAGTGTAGATTCTCAGCCTTTTGCATGCTTTTTTCAAGCCGATTCGCAACTTTTAGGGCAACAATAGTTCAAAAACAAGCACATGGACCCCACTTTTTTAATGTTTTAATCTCTTTAGTATACTTTCTTCTACAATTCTAGAGAGAAAGACGAATATGACATGGGTTTTGAATGTTTGGGGCCATAAAATTGAATCGGCGTATTTTGGATCAGATTCTCAGCCCTTTGCATGACTTGTTTTTGGCGCGTTTTGGTGATTTTCAAGCCGATTTGCAACTATGAGGGCGACGATAGTTTAAAAACAAGCACATGGACCCCACTTTTTTAATGTTTCAATCTCTTCAGTATACTTTCCTCTACAATTAGAGAGAAAGACGAATATGACATGGGTTTTGACTGTTTGGGGCCATAAAATTGAATCGGCCGTATTTTGGATCAGATTCTCAGCCTTTTGCATGTTTTTGGCGCTTTTTGGTGGTTTTCAAGCCAATTCTCAACTACGTGGGTGACGATAGTTCAAAAACTAGCACATGGACCCCCTTTTTTTAAATGTTTCAATCTCTTCAGTATACTTTCCTCTACAATTCTAGAGAGAAAGACGAATATGACATGGGTTTTGACTATTTGGGGCCATAAAATTGAATCTGTCGTATTTTGGATTAGATTCTAAGCCTTTTGCATGTTTTTGGCGCGTTTTTGTGGTTTTCAAACCGATACGCAGCCATTAGGGCGCCGACAGCATGAAAACGAGCACATGGACCCCACTTTTTTAATGTGTCTACCCCTTTAGTAGGCATTCCTCTACCATTTTGCAAATTTTCATGGAAATGACATGGATTTTGAATAAAGTGCAGGTTAATCTGTACTTGTTATTTTTCCTGTAGATTCCAAGCCTCTAAGATATGTTTTTTGTCCTTTTTGGCACCATTTTCGCCACATGAGGGCGCTGCTAGTTTAAAGAGAAGTACAGATGGCCCAGTTTTAACAGTCTTTACACCTTTGTCATACATTTCGCTACAAATCTGGATGATTTGATGAAGGTTGATAGGGTTTTGACAGAGTAAAAGTGATTTATACTCGTTTGTCGAAATCGTGAGGTCTAAAAGAGGCCTAAATCTCTTGATTGCGTCATTTTATCTGCCATCCAATTATGGCAACTTCAAAGTCCCGTAGAAAAAAAATAAGTACATGAACCTATATTATTTTTTGCATTTTTGACCTACATAGGTACCAAAGTAACTCTATGCAAAATTTGGAGGAAATGACATGGATTTCATTTTAACTGTGGAACGTCCTTAATACTTAAAATTGTGAAACAAAGAGCTCAATAAAACATCCTGTGAAAAGGGAATCTCACTTCACTCACAATTTTCTTTTTTTTTTTTTTTTTAGATCTCATGCCTTAAACTTTGCATATAATATTTACTAGTACATTTAAGACAAAGTAAAAGAATTTATCTAGATTTATCTAGATACAAAGAATAAATAATTTTTAAAAAATGATAAGAAATATGGTATATTTCCTGATAGATATGATAAGTTGACGGGATCCAACACCCAACATGAGTGAAACCTAAAAATTTTCACTCGGTCTAATCCCACTTTGTCTAATGCCCGTTTGGTCTCATCCCATATGGTCTAATCCCATTTCGTCTACAACCAGTATGTCCAATAACCATTTGGTCTAATAGTCACTTAGCCAATTTACCATTTTGTCTACTTTCCACTTAGGCTATGCCCATTTCGTCTAATACCCACTTGGTCTATCTGATTACACCAAATGGTCATTAGACAAAATAAGGAAAACTAAGTAGACAAAGTGGCAATTAGAGCATTTGATCATTAGACAAAATGACAATTAGCCTAAGTGGACATTAGACCCAATGATGATTGAACCAAACGGAAATAAGACCACATTGATAGTACATCAAAAGGGTTTAGCCATAGTGGTGTTAGATGATCTGGGAATTAGACCAACTGTTATTAGACTAAGTGGCTATAAACCCTTATATGGACCCCCACCTATAAAGTTCGCAAAGTGATAGGTACAAGTTCTTTGGCATGTCAAAAAGTGGCCCTTTTCCAAATTTTCCCAGGAGAGTACACAGTCCCTTGTCCATGCAAGGGTGGCTGGCCTATTGCACTCCAGAATGTCCTTGTGAATAGCCCCTCCTAATCCTACCGAATGGCTCTCAAGCCTTTAGATCACCATTATGGGGGGGGGGGGGATCAAGGAAAAGCCTAGCTGGCTAACAATCCCTAAAGACAACGTTAAAGGTTTCATTATACCATTATTCAAAATATAAGCTTCAAACATTACCTCTGCAAAAGTGATATTTCAAGTTTATATAGTTTCAATGAACAAAAAACCCCTAGTGAGTGGATCCAAGAGGGAAAGAATACCATCCATGCTATCATTTGGCAGGCTTTTCAATTTGAAATTGTGGTTTCTTTGACTGATAACTAACCCTTGACCTGTATTTTTACAAACAAGAGCTTTTAGTTATCAGAATCAGTTTTATTTCCCTTTTAGAATGGTAAGAAATACGCTCACATTCAAATATACTGAACACTTTATAACTTGAGAAATGATTACATGGTAATTGTGTTCATTTATTATGGGGCATCGTCTGCTTGGGCAGAATTGGTGCAATTTATGACATCATTAGAAATTTATTATTTTTCTGACAACTCATTCATATATCCCAGATAAGGGAGGTGTTTTCATTATTTTTTAATCGCCCAATACGAAGTTGACATAAAACTTATACTAAGTTTGGGTGACTAGGCTAAAACATGGAGTTTCATATATTGACTTCTGCAACATTGACCTTTGACCTACATACCTCAAAATCTCATCAGATCATCTACCTATGGGGAAACACAGTAGGGCGAAGTTTGGAGTTCATACCTCCAACAGTTCTTCAGATATCGCAAGAAAAAGCGGGACAGATGGATGGGCGGACAACCCCAAAATGGGTACTTGTCACTTGGTCTAGTCTAATAATGCCCTTTTGATCTCATCCCACATGGTCTATTCCCATTTCGTCTGCAACCTCCAGCAACACCTTTGGTGGGCAAAAACATAAAAATGACAATATTTATGAGGGAGGAGTAGGTAAACAGCCAAAAGAGTCAGAGAAAACAATGAAATAGACAAGAGGTTAACAAGGCTAACATTTGGATGTTGACCTCTGTGACCTTGACCTTTGACCTACATGTAATGTACATACCCTAGAATTCAGTCAGATCGTTTACATATGGTGATACATACTAAGACCAAGATTGAATTTTTAACCTAAAATGTTTTATTTGAGATATTGTGTTAACAAGGCTAACACATGAAATTCCATATATTTTGACCTCTGTGACCTCGACCTTTGACATGCATACCTCAAAATCTAATCAAATCGTCAACCTATAGTAATAAGCACAAGGTCAAAGTTTAACTTTCATACCTCCAACGGTTCTTTAGATATCACATTAACGAAAAAAGGGACAGATGGATGGGCAGACAACCCAAAAATGGGTACTTGTCACTTGGTCTAGTCTAATAAAGTAGTACTTAATGCCCGTTTGGTCTCATCCCACATCCCATTTCATCTACAACCTCCGGCAACACCTTTGGTGGGCAGAAGCATCAAAATAATGATGTTAATGAGGGAGGAGTAGGTAAACAGCCAAAGAGAGTCAGAGAAAACAATGAAATGGACAAGAGGCAGTGACAGCACTGACACATGGAGGGTAAATCTGGCCCCTCGTGAAAAAATTCAAGTGCCCCCCCCCCTCTGTTTTTCTACATGTACACTGTAAGAAGCACCAAACAAATAAGATCTATCAGCCATACCTTTTGAAATACTTTTCTCTTTCTTCCCTCTTTTTTTTTTTCCTTGCAAGCCAAAAATGTTTTTAAGTGTGTCCCCCTCCCTTTTAAACAAATCCTGGATTGGCTTGTGAGGCCACTCTACGGTATCTGACCAAGAATAATTTAATCCAATATCATCATCATTATTATTATCATCATTATCAATATTATCATAAAGTAGTTGCCGTCATCTATACCTGGGAGGGGAAAAGCAAGCTTAATCACTGTGACCTTTGGGTCTCTCCTCCCGATACCACTAATTGGGTTGTGCAGGTTTAGTTTCTCATCTGAATCTTTTTTGCGCACTAGTAGTATTATTCATTTTCTAGATATTTACAGCTTGTCCTGCAGATTTATTTCATGTCCAAATAAAAACAAAAATATAAAGATAAAAACTTTACTTAAAAAACATAAAAATAGGGAGGTGACAAAACAAAGAAAGTATATTTACCTGACTTTATTCTAGGCTTTTATGTGGTTGAGGTGCACATCTCAAGCATGTACGGTATGCCACAATTATTGTAAAAGTGGTAGAGCCAGGATTCTTCTACAAGGGGAACAAAAATTTAAAGGATGACTTAATACATATCAAAAAATAAATCAATAAATCATTAATCAATAATGAACGAACAGATACATATATAAATTGTATTTTACTTTGAAATTTAATGCCTCAATAAGGTATGTACATTCCATGCAATTCAGCTTTCAAGCTGCAATGTGGTTTTTACTAAAACCTTTTCAATTCAATTAAATAAACAATAAATAAAAACATATAAGACATCAATTAATCAATTAATTAATCAATGAATAAACATACATTATATATGAAACTGTTTAGAAAACTTTACTTAGGCGAGTGTGTGTCTCTCACTCCTTCTTGAGGCCAATACACTTAATAGCGTCAGAGCATAACAAGATTCAGCCCATTTTTAAATTAGTAAATTGGTATCTGTGTTTTCATAGTATTATTGCTATTATCATTATAATTACTGCTGATGTACTTTTTCTACATCTCTGGATGTATTATGTATTATGTTGCTTGTTTGTCACTTTGCCAGTGGAGATTTTGTATTTTTAATTCAGACAATAAACCATCTTGAATCTTCAATCTTCATTCATTTCTTTCTTTCTATTATTAACCCATTCGCAACAGAGGGTCCACATTTTGTGGTTTTGCCTAATAACTTTTGATGCAGAGCCCTAAAAATCATACCAAGTACATGAGTAGAAAGAGTAAAAAATTCTACACATAATGTGCCCATTTTGGTTTTGTCAATATTTGTTTCATGCTGGAAATTTTTAAAAGAAAAATAAGCATTGAAATCCTTAAAATTGGCAATACAATGGAAAGTTTAAAATCACTGTTTTTCCCTGCAAATTGGCAACTTTTCAAATTCTCATCATACTTTCTGTCAATTCATATTTATTTCAGATACATAACGTTTTATACGGTAAGAAAAATGTAGCAATAAAATAAAAATGTTGTTGTTGCCCATTCGAAGAATAAAAGCTGATCAAATTAAGCTTTAAATAATTCCTGTCACGAAAAGGTTAAACACAGAAGGAAAGAATAATAAAGGGTGCATGAAAATTGGATTTCCTTAGGGTTTGGGTGGAGAGCATACACGGGAGCATACACGTATGGTGAGCTGTGCAAATTTATGTGGCTAATGACCTTCATACCGGTAGTTGAGCAGACTGGACAGGTGGTCCGAATTGGCTAACCTCCCCCCCCCCCCCCCCCCCCCTTTTTGCAGAGGGGATTTGGGGGGTAAATTACACCTGAAAATGTTGAGGGCATTTTTTAGGGGGTTATCAGCAATTTTTTCAAGTAAAACTGATACCTGAAAAAGCTTCCCAGCCCCACCCCCTTTGAAAAAGTATGGATCTGGCCCTGTTGAGGATAGAAATCACTACAATGATCAACAAATTCTGGGAAACTATTTGCTTACTTCACCCTAGGATGATAAAATATTTTATTTCCGTCCCAATATCTTCAACTGGATTCTTGGTCAAGAGAAATTCTCACGCTTTTTTTTTTTCAATCACCGCTCTCGCTCCTCTGTCTCACATACGAGTCAGGGAACACTACTTTCCTCATCATCACCAATTTCCCCTGCATCTAGGCCTACGTGGGTGCAAGGTTATCTAATATCACCTCGCATTTGTGTAAGTGCATCCATAATATTAACAGAAATGATAGCAGCATCCCCTCCTAAAAATGCTGCATACACTGGTGAGGGGATGCTGTGGCACTGCTGCAGGTCTACACAGCTCAGCTGAATTGTTTTGCTGACTTGTTTCGCTGCGACGTCCCAACACAAACACAGTACACGCACCATTTTCCCCTGTAATAATCTTCAAAATGCATATATTTTCCTACAGTGGTAATCTATATCTTCATGTTGACCACAGCAAAAATGTACACAGCCCAACGACAACGTATGAATTCTTCCCAGTGTCACTGAGCCATGTGCGGACCTCCCAACCTTTCTGACTGAAAAATAGGGATGATTTTGCTCAAAATTAGGAAAAAAAAGCATTTCCCATGGGAGTGTGTAGTAAATTCATCAAGAAAAATAGGAAAATCATATCGAAACAAGAGCATGGAATGGTCAAAATTCAGATTCTTTCCTCCAAATTCAGAATGGTTGGGACTCATGGAGGTCTGCATGTGATACCATCGAGTAATAATACTGGTCAGTCATGTCAGCCTTTTGTTTTTCTTCTTTTTCATATTTAGACTCTAAGGAGGAAATGTCTATGGGTAAAAATACCTCCAACTCTGTCCAACAA